>JAULCC010070419.1:0-14683 GCA_032358795.1 Nuttallia obscurata | reverse complement strand
TTTACTTGCTATCATCATCCTTTTAGAGATATGTTTCAGAAATTTTAGAAGATTTTACCGTCTAGAATGGATTTTTTTTCTTAATTATGTCTTCAATGGCTCGTGCATTGAGAAGGCATAAAGATGTAAAACTACTTACTACAAAAAAACAATGTGTAGAAGACATTCTGAAATCAATAAAACGATGCTGATTAAAATGAATACCAATGTTAACGAAAAACAATAACAATAAAAATATTCTTAAATATAACCCTACCCCCTTCTGAATGATTGCTTTTCTAAACAAAATATTCTAAAACGTTATCATCTAAAACTACTTTAGTATTACTGCTATAACAATTAAGTGAGTTGCTAGATCCATAAATCCGCCTACAAAAATTCTTATCTGTTTAACCTTTCAAGTTTTGTTTGAGGGAAACCATTTTGTTTTACTAAAGGTGTAAAATAAGTTCCTGATGATCAGTCAGCTATATCTGTTTCATTGACAGGTTTAAATCAATGTCTTCTACACCAATGTTTCTGTTAAAAAAATCCTGAAATGTTTTACGCCAAGTCCTTTTCAAATGTACCACCACTGGTTTATATATACGGTCACAATTGTTTATTTACAGTAGTTTAACAATATATATAAATATAATAAATACAGATATAGATATATAGTTAAAGATATAGATATATCTGTAAATAAACTACTGTAAACTACAAGTGTGACCGACAGATTCCTCAAATTAAGAATGAAATAAAGTCAACATTGCCATTAACGTGTGACTGATCTCGCAACTGAGTTGGTAGTGTACCGCTACATGTTCATAAAAAATGAATTAAAAGGCTTGTAACACTCTGATATCTTTAGTTTTAGGGACATTATTTATATACACACCTAACACCTATTGTTCTAAATATTCCAGAAACCCTCCCAGATGTTTTATTAGTTTTTCATGGGGTGGAAACAAGAAAACATAGTCATAAACTTTGGTAACATCATAAATATACAGTATACTATTCCTACTTTATTTTCTTAATCTTTGCTCATATGCATATCGCCCGAACTATCATGCAAATCATTTGATAACGACCTATTAATGTATGTGACAACACGTGTATAAAGTGCTGACGTAAAGGGTGTCTTTGTAAGTACTTAAAGATAATAAAATACGTAACACTTAGTCAAATAAACGATACATCTGGTATTTGACGATATCAATGACGGGCACATACCACAGTGCATACCACAGTGCAGTACATTTAAAATAAAGAAGTTACATCATGTTGTTATAAGCCGGATGCTGTAGAACACCATTGCCAAATGAGTAATACAATATCAGTGAAAAAGTATCTATCTATCTATCTATCATTATTTGACTTTGGTTGTAGTTGATTTGACTAATAACCGACTGGGTTACCTTTTTACTTTTTTACCAATTTTGTAAAGCACTATTTTTTTTAATTGGACAAACGCTTAAAGATGTTTTACATATTTACCCTGATCATCAAGTTATAAGTCGGCCGTTACATGTAACACATGGCGCAGATTGCAGCCACGGCACTTTGGCTAACAACTTCACATGTACCCATTTATACACCTGAGTGGAGTGAGGCACATGTGGGGTTAATTTAATGCCCAGAAAAATCCGATTGCCGGTGGGATTTGAACCCAGGACACTTATATCATATATAATATTCATTTCCTCCAATCATGGAGAGTCACATGAAAATTTATACATACAAACATCGATGCATACAGACCAAAGAAACAAACATGTATAACTCATATACAGAGAACAACAGACCTGCATTTGACCACTAGACCAACAGCTAGACCTACGTTTTACCACTAGACCAACAGCTAGACCTGCGTTTTACCACTAGACCAACAGCTAGACCTGCGTTTTACCACTAGACCAACAGCTAGACCTGCGTTTGACCACTAAACCAACAGCTATACCAGCGTTTTACCACTAGACCAACAGCTAGACCTGAGTTTTACCACTAGACCATCGTTCCTATTGTTACTTGTCTGAGAGAAATTGCAGATCCGCTGGTGATGGGTGCTTGTCAGAAGAATTACTTTATTTAATTCATTATTTTAATAAAATAGCTGAAGGTACCCCCAAGCTTGTATATGCGACGGTAACATTGGTATAACGTGTCTATGTGTTCTATGTTCATATGCCTAGCATATAAGATTCCGAATTATTGTAATTATGTAAATAATGGTAGATATATAATAAAAAGTTCCAAAAGAAGGTTGATTATGTTGCAGGAAACTGAACAAGAACAAGAAATCCAGTAAGGTAAAACAAATCTGAACATTTGTAAACAATAAATCCTGATATAAGTGCATGTACATGTATATTCATATTGTCAGAAATCTACCAAATGCAATATCTACTTATTTTTGTTATATGTCATGCAACATGTATCATATGTGATATACTGTAAAGTTGTTATGTATAATGAGTGTGGCATGTTGGGCAACTCTTGTACCTTCTGGAGAGGCCTTAAATACGCTTCGCCTGTTGTCCAATCCATTTCATTTTTAATAAAACTTTGTTTAAACCAAGTTCATTCCTATGTGATTACATTGCAATTCAAACCGTCATTAATGACTGCATCTCTTAAAAAACAACCCACGGGTAAGCCTGGCCAAATTTATAACTTCAATTATTTGAATATCCGGCGGCAGTGAAACTTTTCCAGTAAACTAACTCACATTACAATCGAGATAAAGATAATAAGATTTGGAATTGTGCTTCAAATACTGTACATATATAGAAAGATGACTAGATATAGACCTTCTTTAGTTAATATATATTTCAACATGACAATTTATTATGATGCATGACCAAACTTTATCAAACTGTACCCTTCAACATCACAAAGGGGGCACAGAACTCATAACTTTCACTTGGTTGCAGAACACGTCTTTCACAACTGCCACATATTGACCCAAGTTAAAAGCATTCAGCCGTCCGTGCATAGTAGAGGGTATTTATGAAAAGTAGAGAGATTTAAAACCTACAGAAATAAGTATGGCATGTGTAATATATAGCTTAGAATGAGCTCGCACTCATGAAACAATTAGAATCTGCATGCTGGTGCAAAATTCCTTTGTTTGGGTAAAAAATTAAGGAAACAAGAAGACATAAGCATTTATTGAATCTGCTCAAAACTCTTTATGTTCCCTTTTCTATCAATCCTAACAGTTTCAACACATCAAGCTTGACTATTAACTTGGCATTCATTGTTCCATTTTGTGTCTGAAATGTCAAGTCATTCAACTTTTGCCAATTAGTTTCATAATATTCTCATCAATTTCGCTTGCTTTCAACTCATTTCCTATAGCTGTTGTCATGTCTTAATTTGGATATTTCGGTCTTAAATGGGTTCCTTTCATAAATATTCAATTATCTCGCCTATGTAAATTTTGATTGCACATTAATTTGGACTTGTTTCTTTGTGTTGGTCACTTGACATATCATAGATTTCCCCCAAAAAGAGTCTGCATTAATTGTTTCATTCATTTCTGATGTTGCAGTTCTTTACAGTATCCAAACTGCTCTAAGCGGAAGATTTTTCATCTTTCTACCTCTAGTTAGACCTCCTGCACTGATATAAATACTAGATTTCATGGTGAATAACTATTAAAATACTAAGTTTTGACCTCATCAGAAGTAAAATAAACATGCTTTGAACATTAAAATCTAGAAATCATGAGCAGTTTTGCTTCAATATGTTAACTAATGTTATATTCCAAAAATAAAGGAAATGCATCAGTAACATGTACATATATAGTTTAATAGACTTGGGACATATATTTAATCTATAGGGAATAGAACCAGGAAACTAGAGCACAAAGATCCCTGATTAAACATAGATTTCAACATTATGAAATAATAATACATCATTTATTTAAAACGAAAAAGACATTTAAATGCTAAACTATGTCGCACAAAGTAGAAGCATAAAATTTATTAATAGAAGGAACTATTCTAAGTAACTGCATGCTTGCAAATTATAGTTTAATTCATAATCGTATTTTGCCCCAAACAACATCTGAGCTTGGCACATCTTGTAGTTCCCTATATTTCGCGCGAATTTCCAATTTCCAATGTGGCAAGACCTGGTGCAAAATTCCTTTGTTTGGGTAAAAAATTAAGGAAACAAGAAGACATAAGCATTTATTGAATCTGCTCAAAACTCTTTATGTTCCCTTTTCTATCAATCCTAACAGTTTCAACACATCAAGCTTGACTATTAACTTGGCATTCATTGGCTTTTTGGTGTGGTTATTATCACGGCGTGTAAATTTCACGCACGGCCGAGTATACTGCATGCTAAAAATGGAAAAAACTAGTGAAAATGATAAAGAAAATAAACCAGATGAATTGGCAGTTGAAGACGATGGTCCAATAGAAAATGGACCGAATGATGAAGAGACACAAAAGAAAAAGAAGAAGAAGAAGAAGAAAAAGAAGCGTAAGATGATAAACATTTGGACTTATGCAAACTCGATTAGTATTCCGAATGTACATATTTCGGATACATCTTCATGGCACGTTTCTAATCACGTTTTCTTATTGCTTCTTTTTTATATAGAGTGCATGAAATATAAAACTTTGACCTTTATCTCTTCAGCATTAGCTTAAACTTTCCGAAAAGGACGAGATATTTCAGGATAATCTTAGTTTCTATTTTGTCTGGTTAACAAAACAATTTAGTCCTATTTATATTTTATATTTATATTTTGACATTTTCCTGTTAGGTTAGGTCTTATCCTATTGCCTAATGTGGTCTTCAGCAAGTTTGAGACAAGAAACTTTGTCACTAGTTACACAAGTTGTAAAAGAAGAAATTAAATACTACAACAAAAATAATACAATTCCATGCTTAAACAAATATTTCATCGAAATAAAACTATGATTAGAAAAAAATCATATTGTTTTCCCTTTTTCAATATTTCCATATCACTGCCATATTACAGCAAAACAGAGCTGAAATATTCCAAATGAATTAAACAGTGCAAGTTTACATATCAAAAATATAAAGAAGTATCGTTATTGATTTTTTGCAGTTACAAGGCAGTCAAATGTTTTTTTTAATTTTCATCTAATATTTTACAATGTTTTTGTGTTTCGTCACAACCCTTTCAAATGTACCACGGAATTATGAACAAATTGAATCGCAACTCTGAGACCTCCCCGATCAACCATAGGCCCCTCATCCCTATCAGTCAGACGCTTATCTTATCGTGCTCTGTATCATCTAGACGCATTTATAGTTGCTAGATGGAAATATTCGGTGAGATTTGCTATCTGTCTTGTTTCAAATTGGCCGCAGTTACGCTATTCTCAAGTCTCCCCAGCCTCAAAATGTCCCTATTGTTAAAAACAGTTATCTGTTATCTGTATAGTGAACTTGAGTTACGATTTCCTTAAAATTTGTATAATTCTGTGAATGTACACAAGATGGCTGAAATTTTGTTGAAAATCTTCAGTTAGAGGCATATTGTTTGTTACAGAGTTAAAATGGATGTTATTAAGTAGGAAAATATCATAACAGTTGGAAAAAATGTTAGTTTTATTGTTTTGGCATGGTTATTTCCTTAATTAGCGCTTTATTTGTGATAACATAAGTGCTACATACCACTGATGCAAGAAAGTTAAGACATTACATGCACAATAAACAGTACATGAAAAAGAATAATTGAACGTTAAAAGTGAAATGGGGGCATGTAGATGTGTCTAAATGTTTCGACTAGTTACAAAAGCTAATAGAAAAAAACCCTGATAAAATAGATAAAAAAACAACATTTCCAGATACTATGTCAAATTTATTTTTTTCAACATTTTTAGTAGTAAAACAACCCAAATTACTAGCACAAAGCTATCCAGCAACATAGAGAAAAATTCCTGAAATTCTTCAAAAGTTCTTTGGATCAAGACATGGAATTCTTTAAAATTCCTGATTTCTGGTCTTGATGAAAGCACTGCATGATTACATAAAACATGTACTGTGCCGTCAGATGAATATATTGGTCAGCAATAAGCTGATCAGTAAGGGAATTAATATTTACAATTATTCACATTTTATACATTTCGTAGTATTTCTTGACTATTGTAAGAACATTTGAGCTATTGTACTTCTCGCTTTGGCTTTGGCATCACCATCCCACATTTGGTTGAAGTTTGCATGCAGCTTCATTATATCTTACAATTTACTTCAGCTTCCCCTGTCAAACTTAAAACATTTCATCACCATCATGACCCTTGGGTGTGTGCTCCAATAGCCATAACTCTACCTTGCAGTTTGCTCAAATTATGGCTCTTTTTTAGATGGTCTGTGACAAAAAGATAAGAAATAAACACACTGATCTATTGATTACAAAAGGTGAATAGAATATATCACCCAGTAAACAACAAATGTTTAGTGATGAATTTTATTCATGATTATTATTTACCTACTTGGTCTGTAAGGATAATTTTTTTATAGCCTCAAAGGCTAAATAGAAACCCTATCGTTTACTTTAGTAGAATGTCTCTACTTCTGGGTTTGTTTCATGATATAATAGTATAATAATTGATACACTGAAGTGATGTTAGGTCACAGCAGCTCGGTATCCAAAGCTTGTCAAGATTTGTTTTAAAGGTTAGCATTTTTGTGCTATTTACTAGATCTTCTGGTAAATTATTCCAAGTTGAAACTGTTCTAATCCCAAAAGCATTCCTTCTTCTACCTTTCTTAGCTTGTTTCTGATGCAGTTTCAGATTATGTCCTCTGGTTCCAATATTTTCAGCAAATGAAAAGAACTTGTTAATATCAATGTTGTCAATATTGTGCACTATTTTGTATACCTGAATTATATCATATCTCTTCTGTCTGTATTCTAGAGATGAAAGATTTAATTATGCACTAGGTAACACAATTTTTTCACATTTTTAAACTGTCATATAGCTTTAAACGGGAAAAAGGCTTTTTATTCTTTAAAATTGTAAGTTAAGACTTGAAAACATTTTATTTACATTAATTGCCAATGAAATACTCCTGAAATGACCCCATATAGGTATATAAATTAAAAACAGATTTATTGATGGCTCTGGTAGGTATGTAGGAAATGAACCGGGTTGAGGAATATTTTTTAAACGAAGATGTCTCTGTTTTTAAAAAACAGTGTTCCATTTGGTTCAAGGTTTAAATTTTCAGTAACATAACACTGTATGACAGTTAAAGATAACTTTTAAATAAAAATTGTTTTTAATATTTTTGGATTTTTGGATTATTTATGGTCATGTTTTCATGGAGTATCATCAAGAACCAGATTGGCTGGAAGTGAAACATATAGATTATTCCCTTTTCGTTTTTGTAAACATTTTGAAAAAAACCGGCTCAAGTTGTTATGAATTTTTTAGAAACTGAAATTGTAAATGACAAAAAACAAGTCTCTTTGCCTTAACCTATAACTTCAATATTCAGTCATTCTTACGAACTTGCATCCGTAACAGAAAGATGCTAAGGCATCAGAAAAATCCCGCACTGTGTGGGATTCAAACTCACAAACTTCGGCTTAACAACCCAGTGCTCTAGACCACTGAGCCAAAGAATCGATTCCCTGAAACAGTTGTCAGAGGTTGTATTTAAACTAATCGAGGTAGTGTGCAGTCAAGAAAACAACGTGTCAATAACTCAGTTTATTTTAAACTTATTTCAGCTCCATTACGTTGAAAGTGTACGGCTTATAGAAACACTCTCAAGTCCAAGTTCTGGTTAGAACCAGTACTTGGTGTACACAAATAAAGGTCAGGAGAAAGGCTCACTTCGGATCTCGAACCTGCAACCTCTTGAGTGCAGGGCAGACACCATATCCACTACACCACTACGCCCTATACAACTTGTGTGTTTCCTGTATTGTTATATATAATATATATTTATATTTTAAGTTTTCAAGAATTGGTCATAGTTTTTTGAATTAATAATCTGTTTTGATTGCTATATCTGGATGTCTTTTATTTACTATTTTAGTTGTCTCAAAACAATAAATTGGGAATATGAATTTTTCAGCTGGTGGAGATCAGGAACAAGAAAATGTTGATGCAATAGCGGACACACTTGAGAAACAAAGTCTAGTGAATGGTGCAGAAGGAGAGGGAGCAGGTAAATGTAACTTAAATTTAGATTTGAATTAAAGTAGGTAACTTAAATATGTTTTGTTTCATGGACTTCAAGTGACCATTAAAATGACATTGCAATCTACAAAAAGAAAACACCACTTTTGACCTAGCACCTTTGGCTATTTTTGGAGGATGTTTTCCTCTTCTTTTCTGAAAAATGTCCGAAATGGAATAAAAAATATATATATACACTCAACACCTTTAAAAACGCACCAGTCATATTTTTATGATTTTAACACTGATTATGATAAATATTTTCAGGAAATTTGATACAAAAAAGATAATCAGTTTGATACATATTATCTGTAGGAATTTCATTGTCATAGATAACAATTTACTATTTTACGACACTTAGTACAATTGGAAATAGTGAGTTCACCAAAGTCAATATCGTGTATGATCCATTAACTGCAAGACATGCTATGCACCGACGCCTCATAGAAGACACAACTTCAGCAAAGCGATGCTGTGGGATATTTTGCCATTCTTCTAAGTGGCACGGCGAAGTGGAGATACTGTGGCAGGTGGTGGAGTATGAGCTTTCACGCAACAACCAAGCTCATACCAGACATGTTCAATTGGAGACATGTCTAGGTTGGGCAAAAGCCAATCCAAGCAAGCAATGTTATTCTGTTGCAGAAATTCGTGGTACGTCTAGCACGATGCGTTGGGGCATTTTCTTGTTGAAGTAAACATTCACGTTGAGGATGATATTTATTGTTTCATTTTACACTTGACTGATTTTAACTGAAATATTGAAATTCAGATAGTGGTGCCTTTTTAAAGTTGTTGAGTGTACTTTTTTATTGATATGGATTATCAAGAGGTCTATCTACTTAGATTCTTTAAGCCCTACAACTGTATATTAAAAAAAGTTGATGTTACTAAATGCCAATTTTAGGCAGATGTTCTACTTGGTAAATGTTGTTATACTGATTTTACATGTTTCTTACAGAGAGAGTTTAGGTTGATAGTTTATATTGGAAAGTATTAGAAAAGCCGGTAAGATCTTATTTATCATTATGTGTATTTTCCCAAGGAAGCTGTATTTGATAATTATTCTATGTTATTTCTACAGATGGAGAAGATGCAGAAAAGAAGAAGAAGAAAAAAAGGAAGAAGAAAGGTGATGAGCATTTTTTTAAATTTTTATGAAAAAGCAACTTGGAACAAGGATTTATATTTAGATATATATTCCAACTTATTATTCGGAAAATTTAATATTTAAAAACAAGCTTCTATCAATAGTAATGCTGGCAGAAAAGAACTTGGTAGCAAGTGTTAAAATATTGCTTGATGATTTCAATCTAATATTTTTTTTAAAGTATTGATTAAATAACTTGCCATGCTATGTTCATAAATCAGTTTTAATTTAGAATGATAGATTATTTCAAACAAGAATAGAAAAGAGACATTGATCATATTTCTCTATTTTTATCTACATACAAACTATCTAAATTTTATTCATGATGCAAACATTTTCTTGATGTATTGCCTAAATTATTAAGACCATGTTTTTGTAGATTACCAGTTCCATATAAACTTTTAAGTATCAAACTAGATGTTATGCCAGAAATGATACTTTAAGAAATGAAATCTACTGCCAGTGTTGTAACTATTGATTTAGAAGATCATTGTCATTTTGTTTGTATTTGTTCTTGCTGTTACAACTTGCTATAGGAAATATCTAAGCAGAAATTATTATAGTTACCCACTTCTGCATAGATTCATAGATCTGGTGAAATGTAATGAAAAATCAGGTTCAATGAAAGTCTGAAAATTTATTAAAGAAGCTTTAGGACTAAAAGCCTCTATGGTCCATCCTCACTTTTACTGTGTGTATAGCATTGCCATTTGAATTCATTTAATCATAACTTTGTATGTATTCACATGTTTTGTTGTTAAAAAATTGATTCTTTGTATCAAGATGATGTCACACTTAAGAATAAGTTTGCAAGAAGCAGTGTTCTGTTACTTACCATGCCCATATCTGGCTTCAGGTTCCAAGCAACAAACAGATCCTCCATCTATTTCCATAGCAGAATTATATCCCAATGGAGATTTCCCAGAGGGAGAGATACTGGAACATCCTATTGCACAAAATGAGTAAGTTGAGCATATTAAAAATAGCAAATTTCTCATTTCTTTGGTTACCTATTTTTGAAACCCATACACAAAAAGCAAATAAGGACCACAAAAGGTATGATCTTACTGCTATGTAATTGCCCAGATGAGCTCAGTGGTAGAGCGTCCACTTATGGTGCGGGCGGCTGTGAGTTTGATCCCAGGCCAGGTCAAACCAAAACCTTAATAATTGGTGGTAATGGCTTTCCTTCTTTGGGGCACAGCATATAGGGGTAAGCATTACGACCAGTCTGTCAGTGTCAGGGTCAAGTGACTTTCTGCAGTTCAGTCCCAGTGTATCAGGGTTATTTTGGCGTTGAGATATTTTTGCCACTTTTGTCCAAAAGGCTAGTGTTACATATTGGCCGGTCTAATTTTGGCCATTTACGATTGAAGTGGCGAAAATTCAAATATCTACCTTAATTAAACGAGCCTGTAATTTATCCACGAAACCACCGATGCTGTGCTTATAATTCGGACGAATTTAATTTTTATAACACTGAAGAAACGTACCGAATCATAAACAACATTCGCCGTTGTGTATCTACTATCTATCATATTCCTGATTCCAATAAAAAATAATTCTATTTGATAAAGTCAGTCAAAATAATCTTTTGTGTAAATAAATTAGTAGATATTTAATGCCGAAAACATGCACTCGAAGGAAACTTACACAACGTAAATCGGTTATAGCATTGTATAGTACCTATATTTCGGACTGATCATATTTCGGATACGAACATGGTATCAATGTTTACCATCACTCAGATTATAACATAAAAACATGCTATATGTGTAGCTAATGTAACAGTGTGAAAACAACTGTTTGTTTCACCCAAGGCTTTTATTGGTGCGTTTAATTTTTGCCACTTCACAAAGATGGCCAAATAGGCCAATTATAAACCAAGGCCAAAATAACCCAATTTATGGTATAAACTCGGCACATTAAAAAACTAGAGAGTTATAAATAAGAGTTCTCTGTTTCTGCTTCCCTCTCTCTGGGAAGTCTAATTGGATAGCAGATAATAATCAAATGAACTAAAAATAAATTTATTTAAATTATGAAAAACTGTTCAGAAAAGTTGACATAGTGAAGCTGCTCAAGTTGTTTGCTACAATGATATTTGTAACAAGAGCACCGTTAAGTATGTATCCATAAAAGTGCATACTGGTAGCTATATATATAAGTGCAGATATTCTATCAGAATAGCTTTTGTTATCATCGATATTACTATGTCAGTAATATTAATATTCTATTCATGAAATGAGGATTGCTTTATGTGGATAAGTTCAACCTTGAACTCAGAAAAAAGCTCACTTCTTCTTTGTGATATCTTCTTTTCTAGAGACATAAATCCAGTATTTGATGAGGGTGATGTTTTGATGCTCCATAGATACTACATTTATAGATGTCAGTTAAGACTTCAGCTCTTATCAAAGGGACACGTCCTAGCCACTTCTTAAAGGGATAACAAAAAGGGGAAGACTGTATTATTTAAAAGAAAAGATTCTTGGAAAAAAAGGCTTCTTAACAGATCCTTAATATATAAAGGAGGGGAAATTCCTGGTCAGTCAAAGGAAATTAATTGTATTCTGTATGCTACACGTATTCGTATATCAAAAGATTTAGGATGGCTTCCATGGGATAAGAAAAAACTGACACTCATGCAAAGTTCCGTTTATTAAACTTAAGTTCAGTTTTTTTGTTTCTATATAGAAAATAATATTAACCTGTGTCATGCATAGTGTATTTTATTAATGACATATATGATTATGGATTTACATATATGCTTATGGTTTTGCATATAGATTTATGGTTTTACCTAGAAGTTTATTTTTATTGAAGTTTCTTTGACTTTATTGTTTCATTGCTTTCACAGTCAAACTGCTAAAGATCGCTTCACCAGTGAGGAAAAGCGTGCCTTGGACAGAGCTAACACTTACCTTTACCAGGAGGTTCGCCTTGCATCTGAGGCTCATAGACAGGTCAGTACTTAGAGCTTTGGAAAGGCTTAACTTTGATTAAATATGGCTGACAATACACATAAATGAATAGCCTTAACTTGTTGACTACCTATAATACTGAAAAAACATGGACTTCTAACAAGAAACTGACACCTATATTGACCATGATAGTGTAGTGGCCAGTGGGTCATGGCCAGTCACTGGTTTGGTTCCTACCAGGACAAATATGCATTATGTCCATGAGCTAGACTATTTATTTACATTCCTCTCTAAGATAAGAGAAACATTTAGTGACCAAAGGAATAGCTTGTTAGGACTTTGTAGCTTGACTATTCAAAGAATAAGGAGGGCTTTACTACTCTGGATGGCGTCCAGTTAAAGTTATAGAGACAAGTGGGCATTTTCATTTATACCTCCAATACATTATATTCAATTCACTTGGTTCTTCACTTATCTGTTCAACACAATCACACAATTATTTAAGATAACTCCATATTGTCCTAAATACAAATTATGGCCCCTGATTGAATTAGGAACTGCGGTTAAAGTTTAGGCCACATTGTGCCAGACTTAGAGTTTAAGTCAGGATGTTAATTTACAATACTTCACACAATTGTTCACCACCATCACAAAATGAGATGATAATAATAATAATAATAATAATTGCATAATTCCATATCAAAACTCAGATCTCCAGTACTGTTATTGTGGTAGATAAGGAACTTAGCTACCACATGGGCTTTGGGTGGTAAATCAATGGGTGTGGTTTGTGCCAAACCTAACCTACCACACAGAGAAAAAAAGGTTTAGTGGAGTGTCAGTCTGTCCATCCGTACAGTTTTGTCCTGGCTGTAACTTCCTTGTTGAATGAAGGAATCTCATATAACTTGGCACATTTGTTCAAAGGAATAAGACAATGTGTCTCAAGCAAAAAGCAGGTCTGTAGCTATAATGTCAAGTTCACAAATTCAGGTCAAAAGTCAAAATTGAGATGAAAATATGGTCTTGTCACACTTCCACTATTACAACAGTGCTGTACGGAGAGACATGTTGTCTGTGACCACCCTTGTTTCAAAAATCACTCTGAAATGGTATATCAAATTCTTCAATGCTTAATTATGGCATACATGATCTGCCATTTAATAAATGTAGTGTAAAATGAAACTGAAATCTTATTCCAAGCTATATGACCATAAAGATCCATGTGTATAGTTATATCAGATGTCATCATTCTCATTCATAAGTGTTTTTTTTCTTTAATTGACCTTCTTTGATAGTTGTGCTAGTAATGGTTAGTTTTAGCTTGCGTAATTTCATGAATTGCTCGACATGAACAATTTTGGTTTTATGCTATAGTGTGCAAACATACATAATTGAAATAAAACAAATTATGATTGAACAACAAAATTTAAACCAGATTCCCAGAGTGCTGTTTGATCACATCTGTTGTAAATAATTGATTATGACTGTTGAATTCACTGTCTTTTGCAGGATTATCATTCCTTACACTTGCTTTGTATTAATTAGAATTCTTACTTCACAAAAATTGTTCATGTTCCTCACAAAGTAAGGTTGTTTAACTCCATATTAACCTAATTACAAATTATGGTCCTTAATTGACATAGGAAGTTGGTTTAAAATTTGCTATCAACTTGTGATCTTTACTAACACTTGAATGGTGTTTTTCTTTCTCAGAAGATATTTAGATCTTGCAACCAATTTTATAATGAAGAATACAACTTTTGGAGCCCCATGTGGGCCTGGGGCGTGCAAATGTAGAACAAGAATTCGGACCACTGCTTAACCCTGGCATGATCTTAAGAGGCAACTAACAGGGTTTGAACAGGAATCTGGAGTTTCTGCATCTCTGATTCTCCAGCAGGTATTATATTGTTGGATCCATACCCCATATTTTTATCTCGATGTAAATGAGATGTGGATACAAGAAGTATTTTTCTGAATGGCGTCATATAACCTATACAGTGTTGCTCTGCCGTAAAACCCAACACAACTTTTGCAGGTTTTTTTTTCTTTTTATTATATTTGTTGTTCTTTTTCATTTTATCTTTACTATGATATTTTATCAATCGTGCATACCTTCAATGTGTTTCTTGCAATGCAATGACATATACATATGTCTATATCTTGGTACCATTTATTCAATTAATATAATACCTCACACTGATAAATGCTTTTGACTGACACATATTGATGATATTGCATCATTTATGTATTCATTTCTAAGCCAAAGCAACAAATAATCTAGTGTGCTGTCTTATGACAGCTGTTATAATTTACATATGTTTTGCTCTTGTTATATTCATTAATGAAACATAAGAAAAAGGAAAGATGAATTATTGGAAGAGTTCAACAGAGAAAGAATTTGTCAATGTTTTGGTTGATTTTTTCCCCCAGTGTCAGTGATA
>JAULCC010070197.1:0-14688 GCA_032358795.1 Nuttallia obscurata | reverse complement strand
TGGACAAATCAAATTTATTTCTTAAATGATATAAATTTACTAGTTTTATGCTCTAGCAATATAATACAATGATTAATGCGCTCGTATGAATGTAGAATATGGAATACACTTTTTGTTCGATAGATATATTTCTATTATCTTTCACACCCACATACACAAATACCATCCCAACCCACAGACACACGCATACACAATATTACTAACAATTAACACTTAAAAATTTAAGAATACGACAATTTTAAAATATAGCGTAGGTCAAGCGTATACAAAGTCATATGAAATTATGTATGTAACCGATTTTATCTCTATTGCAGAACTTGTGCGAAGCAAAGCGTTTTGTATTTAAATACACAACTTAAGCAGTATCTAGTGTAAACCTTTACTTGCAATCTCTCAGCTCCTCACCATGGTGGGTTCGAATCCCGTTCTGGGCACTTCGAATTTTTCAGGTGAGGAAGCCTTCCAGCTGGCTTGCGGTAGGTCGGTGGTTCTACCCGGGTGCACACTGTGTCTGAAATAGTGCACAGGGTCCCCGGGGTCTTCCTCTACCTGTTATTAGCTGTATGTCGCGATATGACTGAAATACTGTAAAAGCGACGTTTAAATCCAAAACAAAAACAAACAAAACCGTCAACCTTTCTGTAATAACTCTGAGCTGTCTTGCTCGTCTAATAAGTTTATACATTGAATGTAGCACCTTAAAAATGCCACGTAAATTATATTAAATTTCGATTAATTTACCACAAATACTATATTAATGAAGATTTGAAGATTTTAATACAAAAAATCAAAACTACGTGTAATTGAATGCATGAATGAATGAATGAAAGATTCTCTTTTACTGACATACTAGCATACTGACATACTAAGCTTTCTAATGGCCATAGAATAAACAAATCAATACATATAGTTATAACAAATTAGGAACAATAGAATAAATGCATAGTAGTAAAAGAACAGATATGAAACAATTCCATAGAAATCAAATTTTGTATGAACATTACTCTAAAATTTAATGCGAGCCATCTCATGTCTTTGAAATGAGTAAAAAAATTGCAGATACATTGTCGTATATGTTGATATTCTTTGAAATTAATTAGTTTCATTAACAGCAAGTCAGCTAGTTTGTTTTATTATTTAGTAAATAAATACAGTTATTTTGAAAGTTCTGCAATAATGTATGTAGCTAGTTAACAATAGTAACAGGCAAAATTACTTATCTACAAACATTTCAGTTAGTTAACGCATGATTAATGCAAATTTAATTTGTTCTGATGATTGACGTATCCTGTATGTGTGTTCTTAAACCTTGTCTATACAATCACCCCCATTACACGTTTTATACATTATTAATTGCTTCTGGAGAACATCATTTCCTCTGAGATGCGTTTGAGACATTTAGATAGCATGGTTACAACTCAAATAGAGTGATAGGCTTTAGATGACCCGATAATACAACATAATGGACAGTTTGTCTTTACTATATTGTCACTAAAAGCTTCTATTTTGTATCTTTCAGTGAACAAAATGTGAAAATCATTAACATATACTTCAACGTCGAAGAAAACTGGTATATATTTGAAATTAGACATTCATACAAACTTAATTAACTACGTCTTGTCCACTCTAGTTCTCCTTTTGTATTCTCAGTCGAAAGACGTCCTTTGATTTTGGTAAATCTTATTTATAAAATCTTTGTCAAGAAATGAATTAAATACATATAAATATATTTGATCGTTTCTCTAATTTAAAAATAAAAAGATAAAAATAAACAATGGATGTCGAACATTAAAAACAACAATTAAAGTCATTTATTTGAAATTATCTGCTCCTTGCATGTACTGTTTGTAGTTGAGTATATATGTTGCTTTGACGACGTTATGCTTAACTGTCGCCTTTGAGTTTATTTTATTTAATTTTCACAAATATATATGTATACATTAAGTTCAAAAGTGTATCATTAAAACATCCTTGTGTAAGACTAGAATCAAATGCATTAATATTTAAATCCGGCCGAGAGCTATGTGGGATGACGTTTATTGAAACAGATCATGCTAACATAATTTGCAAGATAACTCAGTTAGCTGAGAAACAAATAAGTTATTACAACCTTACAATCAGCAGTTAGCCATAAAAACTAGAGTTTATGCTAAATCAAAGCCTATGAAAAAGCTATTTCTGATATATGATGAAAAATTGGATTGGTGATTTATCTAATATTTCCCCATCTTTTACATATTACGAATATAAAAAAGCAATATAAGAACAAATATCGTCTATGTTTAAGGCAAATTAAACCAGCTATTGTCGGAGTTCAACTAGAATGTACTTATTAGACCCACCCATCTATCAATTTATTGTCTTTTAACCTAATATTAATGTAACCAAATATCAGTTTTCCACACTTTTCTTGAAGTTTTATGTCCTTGTTCTGAACATTCAATATTTGCCAGAGAGATAAATAAGGTATCGGAGAGGATGATACAGATCTATTTTACATGTATGTTGGCAAATCTAATTGGAAATATTCAGATTCAAAAAAGAGTACTGCAAGAGGAACAATGGCATAGTGGTGTTTTAGAGTTTTTTATCTTTAAAGTTATTGCTGCTCTGTAAGGACATGTTGGTATATGGACAGACCTTTAATACATTTAATTAAACGCATCATCAAATGAGTATATTTCTTTGACACCGGAAGGTATCCATACTTAAATACAAAACATATTTTCCTTTTCTCTTAGGCAAGAAAACTAATTCGTTAAATTAGACACTCTCGGATTTTGTCAACCGTAATGTTAACATAGCACCACAATATTACAGAAGGCTTACTCAAAATGTGTTTAAAATTGAAGTTTTGATTGATGAATGTATAATGCACCCTATCATTTGCCTCCCTTAATGTGAATAACGTGATAGAAGTGTCCACAAAAATGGAACCGCCAGCGAAAAGCAAAAATGCTTTTAACGAAGTCTATAGCTAGTGTGGAGGATAATATTTTGCTTTTTTATCACGTACTCAATTATGTTTCGTCACTAAGCGTAAGTTCGGTCACAGTATAACTAATAATGTATTTGAAAATTGTCTCATCCACGAAAGGGTGTGTATATCTATAGATAGATAAGTAAATGGATAGATTAAATATACTTTTTATTTTTGTCTCTTCATATCAACATACTACAAGCATAAACAAGTTCTGTATACCTTGAACTGTTCTAAGAGACAGATAGTACACTTTTCAAAAGAGAATACACTAAAAACTTGTGACTTTTGCTTCAAACTGAAATCTTCACGTCATCTGAGAACTGAAACAATATTTAAATTTTAACAAGAAAACAACACAATCGTGCACGTTTGCAAATACGTATACACAAAACTAAAATGCACATATCGGGACTAAGAAATGAGTTTATACAAATGTTTGTTTTTAAAAGAATAGTAAATAAATATAAAATAGAACATAGAATAACTTAAGCTTATTATTTTTATAGTGTATGAAGTTTCGCTTGTGAAATATTTTATAGCAGGTTCAGAGGCAATCCTTAGTTATATATTACCTGAATTACAGCAGGGTTTCAAGAAATGAATGAACACAAATAAACTCTAGAGTCAAAAAAGAAAGGGTAGTGTAGAAGGACATGAATTTTGCTTTCAACTATAATACATAAATGACAATGGTATTACGCAAGAGATGACAATTTACAACAGAAAATGCCGTAAAACAAATAAAAAATAATAAAACTGACACTCTATGAAAGCTATAGTCACTTACTATAAAAAAAGTAATAATGATAATTTCAACAGAATATTAAGTTGATACATGGATATTCCGTGGTTTCAAAATATTTAAAAGCGTTCATTTGCTTATGGAGTTGTTAGTTTTGGCAAGGGTCATAAGCAAACATGTATCGGTACACATGGGAGAAGTGCAGTTGATGGCACACAAAAGAACAGTGCCATTGACTGGTCATCAGGGTAATGGCAGAGTGTTCTTGAAAAGAGATAAATCACAATATAACTAAACACGTTTAAACTGTTCTATGAAACGCCTTTAAATGCAATCTGAGCTACACGATATCATGTTTTATATGCTGCCATAGGCGTAAGAATACTAAAGGAAGCAATGAAACATTGATTGTCTACAGGAAATGGCGGTTATAACATCGCTGCTCACGGAATCATAATGTCGTAGAACAAACCTTTCTAGGAACGTGCATTTTATCATGAATGCATGCAGGTTGTTCCATCCCTATATCAACAGGGATTGAAGCAATATAACTGTAAGAGACATGGTTCTTCAAAGCAACAAAAACAAAGAAAATCAATTACTAAATTAAGGAAGCAAAATAAACAAAAACACAGAAAAACGAAAAGCAATCACGTTTGTCGTTTGATAGTGATGAATTAGACGACGAACCGGATATCATAATTAAATCCCATAAACTGCGTTTAAATCTGTGCTGATTGACTTCTTTGTGGCGATACCAGTCTTTGACTAGACAACGGTGCATCAATCAGGTATATGGATTCAGTTTTATAATGTTAGAAACACCAATTTCTAAAGCCGCGCATGATTATCAAATAAAGACGTTTAGTTCTGACATCAGAGTGTTTTTTGTTATCCTGAGACATTCGACTGTTATGTTGTTTATCTTTCCACCTCACTCTTTACCGCTTTGTTTATGTCTGCATGTATATCTAATTTTCTCATCGTCTCCTACACGCTGTCTGTCTTTCAATCACTCCCTATCTGTGTGTCTGCCTTCTCTCATAACTGTAATAATTTCTTTTCCGAGACTCATGATTTCTTCCAATTAAGTTAAGTGTTGGACCAGTTTTTGCCATCAACGGAATCATTACAGAACTTCCAGTGTTGCCTGGTACCGTTTTCAGCTTATTCCCTGACTGTATTTCACTTTCTAAAGCAGCGTTTGTCGTGTATTGAAACAATTCCCTTTGCTTCAACAAGATAATTCATTAGAGAAAGCCATTAAACAGTGTGCCAATGGGCTTACAAATGGACAAATGGACAGATGGATGGACACCCTGAACGGTAAAGGACAGTCAGGTAATTTATATATAAGAGGAGGTAAGCATTTTTTTTCGAATGGAAAAATTCACATATAGCGTGTGTTTCAACCGACATGAAGTTAAGTTTGAACAGATATTCCAAATTTGGCCCAATACAAAAGGTGTAGACGTTATTAGACTACGGTTACTTGTTTATATTGTATAGTCTTAAGTTTCAAACTTTATTAACGCTTACAGCAGCATATTTCATATGTCTTTAAACATCATGTACGAATTCATAAAAATCGCAAAGACATGCAGTGCGATTTTAACAGAAAACAACAATAAAACAATACAACGCTACATTTCACTTGTAAATCATATATTAAACATATTTATCAGATTTCGTAGTTTACCAACCTACTCAAGTGTCTTTCTATCACTGCATATCCTTGACATACGAAGGTCTTGCGAAGTCTACCTTAGTTGTAACAAACAGGTACGTTCCCATCACGTTATTGAGCGGACATGGTTTAGTATGAACAAATGAATAGACAAACGGACGGACGAACAGCATATACCACAGACAATCTGCATCTCATCTTGGTATCATTAACATTTGTGTCAAGTTATTCAAAAACCATTTAAGAATTTAATGCAGATTTGGTGCAGACACGAAATATTGTAAATTAATTTCGAACCAAGCTGAATGAAACGTGAAATCCGCACATTGTCTTGTCGTCTTACTTCAAAATTGCTCAAGGGGTAAAGAGCGAACACGCTATGTAGTCATATACCGAGATGAAATAAGACGTTAAACTTTAAAATATTCATTTTAAAGTCATGCTGTTCGTGTGTCCAGACATTCAAATTTCGAGCTTGCTTAAATTATAAAGAAAGGTAAGTATCAATTTGTACTTGTACAAAGACTTTTTACGTCTAGTGTTTAAATGCTTATTTCAGTTCTTTCTCATGTTGTGAAATTGTAAGTTTAATGAGAAAATATTCTTAAAATATTATGTACATATTTGACTGCAGTGTTGAGTTTACATAATGAAGATTTTACAGAATGCATTCAGTGCTTTATTATTTCACGCTTGTTGATGCATTTATAGGTTTGTCGGTGGCAGCATAAGGGTAAATCATGAAACTTGCTTGATGTACGACATAAGGAGACTTACAGTGGTGAATTCCATATAGTGCTTTTTACAAGTGTGGGATTTCACCGTAGGTTGTTACATGTAGTATTTTATGGAAGGCAGATAGTTGCAGAAGAAACAAACAGACAGACACACAGACAGACAACCATTAAATCCAGAATTGTACATGTAGAAAATAGTCTATAATACGTACATCTCTACAAGATTATCACGTGGTATTTACAAAGAATGCTTGTAAACAGGTAAAACCAATGTTAGACAGATGTTTGATTAATGTTAGAGGAGATCGAATAAGTCATTATTCTATTAATTTTAAGTCGACCTTATACAAAGTAATTATTTTCAAAATAAAGCTTACAAACCAAGTTCGGTTACGTCCTCAGTTTTTACAATTATAATTAACATATTCTAAAAGTTAGCTACCATACAGTTTATTGGGATATGTTTGTCTTATAACAGGTGTGACTTAAATCTAAATCTAAATAAACAAACATACCAACTTTACAAGTGTTTTTAAACTTTTAACATGTTTAAGCTTAATAAATAAAGCATGGTTACCAGATTACATGTAGACACAACGTTGAAAAACAAAACCTAATGTTTCATTTTCTACGTGTTAATGTTATAAGGATATGACACAATACAAAACACTTTCTTTTTTAAAAAAAACATTAGGGATGAAATAGAATAACTACTCCTTCCCACAAAATATTATTTGCGCTGTTGTAAGTATTCCCATCCAATCTTACGCGGATGGTAAAAAGCATTTGTTTTAAATCAACTTGTTTATCTGTTATATTTATCCTCATAAATTCCGAACCTCTATCACACAACCAAACCAGTCATAAGACTTTTGTTCTTTAAAATGATTATGCCTGTGTAGCAATATTACCAGACACGAATAAAATATTAACTTTGGTATAACAGGTATTATAAAACATAGACTTTTACTTTTACTTAAAATAACGCCTTACATGTAATGATAAAGGGGTTACTTATTGGTAACTTTCGATGCATCTATACGGGCCTCATGAAGAAAGGCCTACTCTGATGAATGCTAAGCAAGTCTTTCATGGAATAACGACAACATATTGTTGTTAATTATCATCAAGTTTTCAAAAAATATTTCAATTTATTTATCAGCAATCGGGTCTCAACTTAATTTAATTAATTTTCAATTGGCATTTTAGGACATGTGCTGTTCCCACTTCTTTTCAGTATATGTCGCTGATTCTGTGTATGCACGGGTAATATATTATAAGTTAAAAAACTTTTTTATTAAGGCAACCAAGCATCTGTTATGGAATTCAAATATTTTTCCTGACAAGTATTACCTCCATTACGTATTTACGACATACTTACAACATTTTATCACCGAGTTCAAAGCAAAGTGTATTTACCAATATCAAAACATAATGAGGCTTTGGAAACGCTAATTGATTCTTTAAGTCGAAAAATGCGTCTATCTGAAACTGGTCGTTAAGTATACTCTTTTAGCAAGGCGTTTGCCTCTCCTTTTGTACAGAGTATAATTATATACTGCCTTCAAGGACGTATGTCATGAAACTGTGTTTGCGATAACACATTAGTACAGAGACGCGTGAGGAAACTCTTCGCGTAATGCATTGCATTATGGTTACAAATGTCAGGCATACGTTAAAAGTAACACAAGAACATCAAGTACCAGCCAGAAACGAGCATTGAGTGCAAAACTGTACATCTTCTGTTACCATTGGAAAGCTGAATGCTTATTGAATTCTGGTGACAATTTTCTTGATTCAAGAGTTAACATAGAGATCAAAAACGACCGTAATCCTATTATTCAAGACTGAAACTCATTCGTCAACAATAAATCACTGCAACATTTTACACAGTTGTACCCCAACGATAATTTTTTAAGTGGCCAGTACAGTATGTTTGTTAGCTGTTATGATTTCCGACATTAACGAAAGACTCTATAACTCATTGTCACTATAAAACGCATATAAACTTGAAGACTGAAAAATTATCAATGCTATTTACTCAGTTGTTCACTTTATAACAGTCATCGTAAATATGTTAAAGTTTTGAGGCAAAGTTTTTTATGTTTTAACAATTCAGTTTAGAAATTTAGTATATTTTCTTTTATATTGACCTGTATCATCTGTTCATATGATTATTAATCTCTGACCTCTGACGTCACCTTGATATTAAACTCCGTTGTGGTACTTTCACTGAATGTTTTATTTAGAAAATTGAATACTTGTGTGAAAGAAAAATTAGACAAATGAAAAGAAATGAAGTGAATAGTTATATTTTGTCTTCACTACGTGATAAAAAACATCTGATTGGTTTAAAGTATCCGAAAGCACTGAAATGTAACATTACGTCGTGCACACTATTTGAGGAAGTGAAATTCGATTGTAAGAAAGAGTTTTTGAGCACAGAAGGATGCATTAGGTAACTTTATCTTAAGTTTTTTCTTTATATGAACAATTCTCAACTACATATCAACTAGTAAATACTATCTTTTAAAAGTCTGTAATCTGCGCCATATGTTAACGGCCGACTTTCAACCTGATGATCGGGTCAAAATATGTAAAACATCTTTGAGCGTAAGTTCAATAAAAGAAAAAGTGTTATATGAATGTGTTAAAAACATTGCAGCCACGACACATTGGCTTACACATTCACATGTGCACATTTATATACCTGAGTGGAGTTAGTTATATGTGGAACTAATGTCATCCCCATAAATCACCAACAACCAGGGTTGGATTTGAACCCCGAACCCCTCAATGTTGAGTCTTAACACTATACAACCGTTCTTACATAGATATGACTAAAGCAAATATAATCTAATGTAGGGAATATTTGAAAGCTTTTCAAATTCAACCTCAATATTTCAATCAAAGTCTGACATAAACAAAAACTGCTTTAAGCATAAAATAAATTGATTGTATTGATAAATGTACGCACTGGTCAGTAAATGATGGCACTGTGAGCCATTAGTGCCCGTCACACATCAACGCAAAAGGTGCACATGTGGTTGACAAATTTTAATAAAAGAGCGCCGGTCAGTAACAGACTCAGTAAATGCTACACTTAGGTAGCAAAATGAAAGCTAGCATGTATAATTATACAACACTGATACTTATTTCGTTTCTGCGGATGTATTTGAGACATTTTAAATCAACGAAATTGAAGAACACAGATAATGCCACAAAAGAAACATTTGATAGATTTAGCCAATATTGTTAATAATCAACTTATCTCTCTATCGTTAAATCTCTTGCAACTCAACTTACATCTGGGGCCACCGTGGCCGGGTGGTTATTGTCGTTGACTTGCAATCCCTCAGTCCCCCACCGCTTGGGGTTCGAATCCCGGTCTAGGCACTCCGGATTTTTCAAGCGAGAAAGTCTTCAAGCTGGCTTCCGGTAGGTCGGTGGTTCTACCCGGGTGCACTCTGTGTCTGAAATAGTGCACAGAGGTACCCCGGGGTCCTCCTGTAATGAGCTGGATGTCGCGATATGACTGAAATACTGTTAAAGCGACGTTAAATTCCAAATAAACAAACAAACAAAAAACTAATACATCTGTTTCAGATAACATAAATAAGAATTGACGGAAATTTCACTTTAAATCAATGTTATGTTAAATGAAAAACATTTAAGATGATATAACTCATGAAAACCTTCAAAGTCTACATTTGGTTTCGAAAAATTTTAATGACTTAAGTCTTGACACTATTCTTTTCATTCGTCTAACTAAGGAAATGAGACTATCGGGATAAAGATAAAATAAAGATAAAACGCACTCGGTTTGTTATGATATCTTTAACAAATGCAATGTTTAAAAATTGTTTTGATACATTGAGAATCTTATTTGTTTTCAGATAAAAGTAATCAGCAAAGTAAGAATTTTTTAAAACAAACACAAAAAAATACAATAAAAATAGACATATAAGCTTGGATTGTTGCGTGAAAATTTCAAATATCCTAGCGTAAGTGTCGTAAAATCAACGGTAATACTAAACTCACGATTTGCACGGATTCACCTGATCACATGGGAAATTACATTTATGAGAATCTTTGCTAATAAAAGGGTATTAAAGGTGTATTATGGCTGCTATTTTATTGAGCTTGTAGACTAAGTATGTAACGATGTTGCACATAAGCACTACGGCAAGAACCATATTGATTTCTTGTAATGATTTAAAAGACTATGCTAGGGAATTGATGATGCTTTGGTGGTAGTTTATGTAGTCCATGCTGACTACTTGACACTCTTGCCGCCAAATTTTTTCATGTCGTCTGATATTTTTTTAATCTAAAACTTATCTTTCTTTGTTATTTGGAGTGAAATTTACCATCTTATTTTTGGGATGGTAGTGCACATAATGACCAGACTCCGTTTATGATCAATCCGCTATATATGTGCTAAACTGGGTAGTAATGGCGATGAAATATTATGACCAAAAATAAAGCAGTAAAGATGGATGATCAGTAATCTACTTAATTATTCTGTTGCAAATGTGTAGTTTTGCAATAATGGAACAGAAATGGTTATGCCAGATGGTGAGTTCCCATTCATTATTTAAATTTCTCGCTTCACATTTAGGCGAAAAGCTAGTAATTTGGGAAATAGTCACATGGCAAAAGAGGAGCATAGTTGTTAAGCCGAAAAAAACTGAATATATGACATCTTTTAAGAACTATTGTTACAAGGCTCATTGCATCGATACTATCATTAAAGCAGACGTAGGATCAGGCTACGAAAACTAGAAACAACGTTATTTATATAATACGTTGTTCACAAATAACTACAGTAGAAGTATAAACTAGCTTATATTCATGAAATGTACGAACGTCAATTCAATGATTTCCATGTGTGTTAAAGATTATATAGTTTGTCGTACGCTTAATATAATATTGAGTATCGATATGAATACCACAAATCCAAGATTATATCTCAAACCGTGTTATACGACTACGAAACTACCATTGATAATATGTTAATGTTCAAATTTCATACGTGATTAAACCATTGGTATTTGCAAGTTTGTATGAAAGAACAAACATGTTCATCTGTCATGTGTGTACGGTTTTACTATATACAGACTGGCATGCTAGGACTACTAATATATGTAAGACTACCGATATGGATTTAAGTACCTTCAGAAGAGTTGTGGTTCCTTAATGGTACTTATACCTGTATAACATATACACTTATATACCTGAAAGCATATCACTACGAGAGGTACTGAAACAAATCTATTCTAGATTTAGATAGCGTAGGGTTTAATTTTTGGGCAATTTTTATCGTTTTTCTTTTCAAATGACATTGCTTTTTATTTGAACCGATTGCAATTTTCTGATTATCATTTCTTTTGTAAAGATTGTATTCGTTTAACAATTAATGAAGCAATTCACTTCAATTACACTGTTGACTAATCAGTCATATGTGTTGCAAAAATTTGTTTTCATAAATGAACTATCAATTTAGGAAAGACAGCTGTATTTCAGCAAAAGATATTACTAACGATTACGCATAAACGATTATTCCATAATGACAATGCATGAAGGTATAGTTTAACAATTTAAAGTGTCCTTCAAATATATAGATAATCTTACATGAGTGTCATAATTTATTGGATTTATCAAATGCGTCTTTGGAAACAATTAATTCGAGGCTTCGCCGAGATTTTTTTATCGTTTTCAAAAGGCAAATTTAATAAATCCAATAATTTATTAACACGAATGTTTGATTCTTTTTATAACATACCCCAGTGCGACGTGTTTACCTATAACATTCAAAGACAGCGCTTTAGCCGATCCTAAAGGAAGCAATACATGCAGTGCGTTATTTGGGCGGCTGTCTTTTTTATAAATGCGACGAAAAGATAGTCCGGTACAAACACTAGTTTTATTCTATCAAACTTGCGATACTGAAACTTGATGAAGCCCCGACAGATTCTTCGTCTGCTGTGGAATTGATTCGTCGTCAGACACTACAGCCAGTCTTTCTCGTGATCAGTGTCCACTAGTTTGACCAAATGAAATATGCCAAATCCGCAAAATACAAGTTTTCCTCTGACAACTCCTAGCCCCTATCCATCGACTCTAACCCGGTCATTAAGCGAAAGGACATTTGACGTCATTTTGGTATGTTAACTATCGTTTGACAGCGCGCATTAATACACTTTAGTGATGCGGTCTAATTTGCATAATTATACCACTAGTGATATATTTACATGTAAACTGGAAATTATATCTCTCTGTTATATCACGCTTGTATCGAAGGTTATGTTTAAGATATCATATGTATCTGATTCTGTAGGTGAAGAAACAATGCCATTCTTCAATAGTTTAGACGATTGAAATAAAAGGGTAATATGAAAATAGAGTAAAACATTGTCCTCACAATGAATGTTATGTGCTAGTTAAACTTTATCTTATAATTCAATCGATTATTTCCCAAATTTTATATAAACATTTGCCTTATACATAAAATATATGTTTCTAAGGCACTGAACAACTATGCGTTTGTGGATTATCATTGTATTTTGAGTACTAACGGATAGGGGCCTCACAACGGGAATTGCGCAAGGCAGCTCTGTTGGTAGATACCAATGTCTGTCCAAACGTAAGTTAGTCAGAAATAGAGGACGTTATTTACAAATCTCTTATTAAGCCTTAAAATATTTGAGAAGAGTCTGTTACAATTGTGTAAAACAGATAATCATTTAAACATAATTTCACGTTTAGCTATCTTTATCTTTTTACTATTGAAAAATAATATAGATAATTACCAACATAGCTTTTGAAAACACGTTTGTTTTATAGGCAAACCAAGTCTTATATCGATCAATTGCTGTATCGGTTCAATTTAGATTAAACGAATACCCATCTGAAATAGAGCTCAGGGGAAGTCAGTCATTTTTGTTATGTAATTCTGTGAATACACTATTTATGGGTTTATCGTTTAATGCACCACTTGAAACAATTTTGTGCTAGTGTTACAAGCTATCGTTTTATGTTATTATATTTTCAAGACTCAATTGCTTACGGTCAAATGGCATTTTGACGGTTTTTTGAAGGCATTTTGACGGTTAGTCAAATTGATTGATTTATAATTATAATTATTCATTATTCTTTTAAACACATATTTCTAAATCCGTTGGTGTGATTGGAAAAGACACTTCTCTATATGAGTTTATGAAGAAGACGATTATAGGCTCAAATAGGATAAGGTATACGTGATTCTAATCTAATATGCATACATGTTGTATTGCTCCGGATACATTTTGCATTGTAACTATGTTTTGAGATTCAGCAAGAGGAAACATCTAATACAGAATTTATAATACATGTAATTGCAGTCACACTATATTGATAATTCTAATTAAAACCCTGTTGGGAGACAGAAGATATTCATGAATTGAGTTATCTATAAATTGAGTCCTTAATTCAGTTCTTACTATTTATATTATTATCATATACTGAATTCTATATGACGTTAATAACATGTTGAAATATCTTTGTTCTATTCTCAATTAAACCTTAAGCCGATGTTTTCTTTTATAAGCGATTCGACTTTTTAGCTCACCTAAGTGGTAGACTTAGATGAGGTGTTGTGATCGGTCTGCGCCCGGAGTCCGTCGTATGTCATACGTCGTAATTCCACTATTTGTTTTAAATAACATCTTTTCTGACAAAACTAGATGGCAAGAGATTAATTGTATTCAGCGTCAGAAAAATAGCAGTTATGAGGTCAACGATATTGTCTTCATGTAACAACAAACCCTGGCTGAAAACCAAACATATTGACCTTATTTCCTATCTGAAAACCGAACTTATTGTCCGTATTTCCTGTCTGGAGACCGACTTTATTGTCCGTATTTCTTGTCTGAAAACCGAACTTATTGTCCGTATTTCATATTATGTGTAACCGACTAACACATAAAACTATTCATTATGCGCGGACTTGTCTTTTTCCATTATTTACTGCATGCTGTCTTGATAAAATAGATAGTCACGTTTCTCGTTTCCATTAAATTTACTTTACGTAATTTAGCTCCAGCAAGTTTAATGTAGTGGCAATCATATTAGATTCGTTAGGAGATTCGTTCGGCTTCTTTGTTGAAATATGTCAGCGTAGATGTAAAGATTTATAAACATCAGAATGGTCTGAGACTCGATGTGAAGATGCAACTCTTTGTCATACTGCACAAAATGGTGAGTAATCGTTCTACCTAGAAACAATTACTGTTGAAAAGAATTACGAAAAAATACTATGAATACAGATAACACGTAAATAACGCATATTAAAATATCAACATAAGAAATAATGAACCATACTCTTTATAGCCAAATTGAAAGACCAGCCAATTCGAATTCTTTGTTGATAACAATGAGTTATATTTCTTTAAAAAAAATAATCAAGTATCTTTAAAAGTGAGTTATTTTTACTTTTTATAGTTACTCTAATAGAGGAGCGTTCGGTACGGAAAGTAAAACACAATTTCACCTTTCCATA
>JAULCC010070086.1:0-14690 GCA_032358795.1 Nuttallia obscurata | reverse complement strand
TTGGATTTAGGTCGGCGACGTCGCGGCCATAATTCAACCATTTTTCAACGTCCGCTCGACGTCGTGTGTTTACTGGGATAAATTGTGATGACGAAATGTGAGAAATTGTGCAATTGCGCAACCCCCAAAAAATGTTCATGATGATAGGCTGTGAAATAGAAACGTAACTACAAAAACATAAACAATTTTTTTAATACGAGGGCCTATAAAAAATACGTAGACAATTGTAATAATTTATCTGTCTATTGTCCTATTTGAATCAAATTTTGAAGACTTATAGAGCAGAATGAAATGAATTTAATGAGCATCTTAATAATAGTAGAAGAGGTGTTATATAATCAAATATGGTAGTCATAGCATGGAGGTTGTCATGCACGGCGCAACCCATATATTTATTTTGTATATTATGTTTGTACAATTTCAACTTCGACTTTTTCATGAATTTAGCGGGAGAAAATATTATAACTCAGTGTGGATGTTTGAAGATGTGACGTCATTTCAGATACAAGATTTTAAAGTTTAATTCGAATACGTTACTAAACTATTACATTTAGAAAAATGGACATGTATTTCATTAGTACCACTGTCTACGTAATTTTTGATCGGCCCTCGTATATCTATAATAATTTGAAACGTCAAATAGATAGAAAAAACAAACTGTTAAATATATTTTCAAAATACAAATGGTCATAATAAGAGTAAGATAATTAATCGAGAATACACTTAATTTATAACACTAGCACTCTATAAACCAATTTACATCGATGATATATCCAACTTTCTTCCGTTATTTTGCTCAAATTTTCCTGTATTACCAAACATACGTATATACACAAATACGCACATACAACTATTCCCTTTTTCTTATACTTGTAATCACTACTTACAATTTCAGCAAAATTACACAGATTTTTCACATTTTATCTCACTTACTGAATTCAAGACAAATAAAACATTAAATAGGCAATATTTTGAAAATAAAACGCCAAAAATGAATACAAAACACTAGAAGAACTAGTCAATTAATCGAGAATATACATTTAAACACATAACAATATACATCAAGGGCATACCCGACTTTTCTCCGTACAAACAACATATTCTCAAGGTATCTTGTATTACCAAACACACTATATGATTACTTTTTTTTATTTCTATATTTGAATCCAAAATTCACATTAAAAATTATTGAAATTATATATAAGCAACTGTAAAATAGCTTTTCTCGTCAGAAATTATGGAACGAAGTGGTAAAAATCATGGTACGAAATGGTAAAACTCATGGTACGAAATAATACTAGTAATTGTCATGTTACGAAATGGTAAAATTCATGGTACGACATGCTGAAAATCATGGTACGAAATGATATAAAAAACATGTTACGAAATGGTAAAAACCTTTGTACGAAATGGTAACAATCATGTATGAAATGGTAAAAAAGATGATACGAAGTAGTATATTTTTCTATAGATGCAACTCCGATTAACGAAATTAAACGTATCATAACAAATAGAAGATGGGTTCCACTTTTCATTCGAATGCACTTCATACCACGATACAAGGAAATTTAAAGTTTTCGAAATAAATTTTACTAGAAATATCCAAATAAACCGAAACTTGTTGAACTTATTTAATCTGAAAAAGTGAAAATAGTTAAGAAATTAGGACAATTTATTTTTAAAACTTAACAAACAAAAAAACAAAACAAAACAAAACAAAACAAATAAAAAACAAACAAACAACGACAGAAGGTAATCGTAAATATCTGAAAATTTCCTACTGAATTCTTGAATCTTCACTGCTAACAACCCTTCTTTTAAAAGCATTTTTGCAAAGGTCTTTCTAGCAATGAAAATATGTAAAAACAAAATTGTTTGTAAGTACTGAACACGGTACCAGTCAGAAAGAAAAAATATAGTGACGTGACTTTGCACTAGAATTTATTAAATATTTCTTTTTTGTGTTAATTTTATTTCTGATTGCTAATAAATTATATATAAATTTTTCAATATAAGCAGCATGAATTAAGCATAAATTGTCTGCCGCATTATGTATATCATATTACTATGCTTACGGACATGTAAAATGTCTCATGCTCAAATAAAACGATTTTATATATAAATATTGTCTTTTGGAAATATGACGTTATACAAAAAAAAGGTGATATATATGTATGCATATGTACAACCTTGTATATATTTACAAACATACACACTCATCTATATTTATATAATATGTAAAAGCCTGCATGTAGACAACATGACAAGGGAGACTGCTTATTAATTTAGTTAGATTACAACAATGAAATAACTTTTTGTAAGGTCATAGATCTTTATATGAAATGGCTGTCATAGTCCTAACATAATTTGAGCAAGAGTAGTCTGTAATACATATTTAACATCACAACAAAGAGTAAATGGAAATGATAATAGCTATAAAAGATCAATCTTATTATAATACAGAGAGTGAATATTATAACAACAGAACCCCTTAATATTATTAAAATCGGGAGCTCTAATCTTATATTACCTATTACACCCATTGCAATTCAATCGTAGAAAGAGGTCAATCTCAACAAGATTAAAGAAAACACATGTAACCCCTCTCTTTTTTTCTTTTAAAGTTGACCCCTTAGCCGAAAACACAAGCATACCCGTTAGTATTATTCCTACATTGTCTAATATATATGAAAGTAAGTAATAAAGTAAATGAACATTTATTTTTAGCAGCAATTAGGACTTCTTTAGGCTTTGTGGTAAATCCACTCGACTTTTGAGGTAATTTCAGCTACCGCGTAAGCTTCACTAGCCTTTATTAAACGTATCGGAGACAACATTCGTAACATATCAGTTGATTGGATTCCCCCGGCCTAGTCTTAAAAGGCAAAAAAGGAAACAAAAATAAAACAATAAGAATCGGGAGTTTAGATATTTGTTTATTTTTTCGATGAATTATATCTGTTTTGTTTTTGCATGTGACAGAAATGATAAGCTTTGCAAAGAGTTTCCTTATCGTATGTATAAAGTCCATCATTATTGCTGCTGCCGTATTATGTACGAGATATTAAAGTATATGTCACCAAATTGTTTCGAGTGGTCTTGCTTACCAATAAATATAAATATGTTTGTTGTTGGTTTTATAATATTTGCTTTTTTTAGATAAGCGTTTAAAATAGTTTTTGCAATTAATAAAAGCTTTGTTTTGCAAGTTTAATTTGAACAAACGGAATTTGAACTAAATGGGTTCAAATAACTTCAGTGACTTTTATACAATATATCACAAAGGCCTTAAACACTCAAAGTAAAACTATTATCTCCAGTAGAAATGCTTTTGAAATGAATACATGTACTTGATTTATACAATGAAGCATTAACATAGTTTTCTTTCGTCATACATAGTAATATATATAAAAAAATGCTGAAACGCCGTATATCAGAAAGTTCATTCTCCATCTATTGATTTATATCCATATTTACCCCAGTGTCCAGGGACAACCGTTCAAAAACTAATTTTCTACACTTATACAAAGAAACGGTAAACAAAGGCGCGCTCACTTAATTAGATAACGATCACAAGCCGATACATCTCCACACAAGAGAAATCCATTTAAGGTGTTACAGCGACATTATCAAACAGTTATTAATCATATACAATCCCGATTGCTAAAAAGAATTTTATTTGCCCCGATTGTGAAAATTGTAACATATGTTTGTATTTGCGTTCATTTTCTGTTTCGTAAGTGCAAATCTATACATACCTTTAACTTATTGTCTAATGAAACACCTTCATTTTGGTCACGTGGTATTTTTTCGACAGATTCTTTGACGTCATGGTTCTATATAAATTGGGGACCCTGGTCCAAGTATCAGCGTCTATAGACCAAGTGAAAAGTAACTATCTTTTCTATTCGAGCAACATTCTAATTGCAACAAAAAGACTGAAACTGAAAAGAAGATTACTTGTTTAACCATGAGAGGGATTCCCTCCCACATATTTGGCTTGTTATTATGGATACTGACCCGGACAACTGACTGTGATGCCCAAGAAGACCGGTAAGAAAGTTAACTCTTCAGCTGGTGAAATTCATTTATTATTCAAAATTAAGGCTGAAATCATTTATGCTTCATCTGAACACTTTTCATACACGCTATTTAAAAAAAATGCGTATGTGGGATTCCGGTACCTTTCAAATGTTAGGGACTTGGTTATTTGTAAAAGAGTTTTATTAAACACATTCAACGATATTCCAATTTTATTGCAACTGCCAGATGCAAAGTGTAAATGAAAGCAGCTTTTCATTTTGCGGTGAAAAATATAATTTCACAAGAACTCAAACAGAGGTTACCGGCAAAAACTCTTTAAAAATATTCATTAAACATTGACGCATTGCGATACATGATTTTGCAAGGATTACTTAACGTCAACGTGCAACTTATTTTGCACGTTGATCTGCTATGGCGACTTTTTTGTTCACGGCTGTTCTAGTCTAATCGCTTTTGTTCTGCAGACAAGAGACTTTTTTTTTGGAAAACTCACGACATTTTCGTATAAGTATGAAAACGCAAAGCTAAAATAATAGATCATATAATTAAAAAATCAACCTAGTTTTGTTTTATATCTTTTTTTTTGATAACTAAATACTTTTATTTATCCAATAAAACAAAGGCATCGTACCTTACACCACTTTCATTATTAAGATACATTTCGCGAACGTAGTTCCAAGTTATTCATTTGTATTACTGGTGTGCATATTCACGTGACATATACACATGCATTTGATTGATGCTTTATTACTATCCATTTTTTAAGCTAACATATTAACATAACCCCTCCATTAATGTTTTTGGAAGAACGGATTACACATAAAAAAATTCAAACGTTTAGGGGATTATGTCTGTTTTAAACGAATACCTGTCCATGCTCTTTAAAAAGCTATCAGGTGATTGCATTATTTGAAACAGCTTTTCCGTGGATTCGTAACAGTGATGCTAGAAGCAGAATACTGTTAGTCGCTGAGCAAGCGCTCACTTAATTGATACACTTTTGGAATTAAAAAAAGATATATTTATACCATGCCTTGTCAAACTTATCATTTGTACATTTCCAAAAATCTGTTGGTTTTTTTTCAAAGTAAATTTTTAACTCATCTTTAGCTCCATCATGGTGGAAGCATGTGACTTATAGAAACACTTTCAAGTGTATTTCTGGGTAGAGCCTGTATTTGGGGGTCAGACAAAGGTCAATCCATTCCCCTTGGGGCTTGAACTTATAGCCTCCTATGTACATACGCACCCATGTCTACTTTACATTTACGTTTTAAAAATTGAAATGTCGTCCTCTTTTATAAGTGACGATAACAAGACAATGCATTTCTATAAAAAAGCAGATAACGAAAATTGTCAAAATTCACTGATAAAAAGCAATGACTCGTTATCGGCGAAATTCTAGACTAACGTATTACAAATGTATATAGCAACAAAACCTAATTTTAATGTAGAATTGTGTTTGTCTTGTTCACATATGTAATGTTCACAGAACTACTTAATCACTTTTATGCACATTTGCTTTTAAAAACCTTAAGTTCAATAGTCTACGATTGATATACCGATTGAGATAGAACTGCCACCGGTAAGGATGCTACGACGACGAAGACGCAATATGACCTTTAGAAACAGATATTTTAGATAATTAATTACAAGTATAAAAATGAGAAAACCGTGTTAGGTGTTGTAGGAATAAAACATTCTCAATATCCGTGGTGAAGGTGTCCCACACTGCTGTTTCAAGATGGAAAGTTAAAAATACTTTGAAAATATGATAGTTATAATAGTAATGATAAAAATTAACCGAAACACGACTTTGATAACAGAGCGTTATGAAAAATATGAAATCGTCTTGAAAATGACGTAAAACACAATTAAACAAACAACAATATGATCATTTGTCTAAGGTATTGTATCGAGGTCAAAGAGAACTTTTGGTATTTGTTAAGAAATAGTTGATGAGTATCAGATTTATTACGGTGCTGCATGCTGTGCTTTCTTTCCGCCAGACATATTTGCCCGGAAACGGAAATCTACTTCAACCCCGTTGAGGACTTGTGCATAAACAGCCTTGAACACTTCCTTCAGTTGGAGACACTCGACTTTGACCAATCAGGTTTGTCACAACTCAGCGTATCGGAACGACAAAAGGCAATGGCGGAACCTGCCCGCATGTGTACATTCAACCAGTAAGTTGACATATGGTGGTTTATTGAACCTCTTCAGTCATTGAATTAACCCTTTGACCTTTAGCCTGCTAAGTGCGACTGAGATAGAATTTGCAAAAAGATTGGATCCAGATTAGACGCCGAATTACTCGGCGTCTAATTCGGATCCAAGCTGTTTGACACTCGGCAAATTGTTTCTCCAAATATTGGGCGATTCTGATGAATTTTAGAATTAAGGCAGACGACAGTTTAAGCAGACGACATTTGTTCAGCAGGCTAAAGGTTAATTAAATATGACTAAAATTCATCACCTCAATATACGATGCTTTCTGAGGATCTTAGGACAATGTATTTGACGTTCGTTTTCTGGATTATATCAGCCAACCAATCAGATCCTAGCTTTAAGATTTTGAAAGTGCTTACAACTTCTAAATTTAGCAGAGTCATATAGAACCTATCATGGATTCCAATTCATACGACGAGCAGAAGTATACATGTGGCTATAAACATGACAGAGACGCCTTATTTAATTGGCCGATATATAAAAAGGGTTTACAAAATTTGAAATCGGAAAGCCTATCATCCAAGAATATATCAGTAATAGGACGTCTTCGGATCTGACTTTTCAGAATTTCTTGTATTTCAATCAGATTGCCATTTAATTGCCACCAGTAACACTTTAAATGCGTCCAACCATTGTAACAAGTAAATGCAGACTATTACAAATATGTACATTTTTCAGTATTAATTATTTTCTCTATATTCAGGTTTGTGTTTAAACAACTCCAAAAGGTTGTTAATATGTTTGTAGAAAATGTAAATTTTGGCTGACGAAATATATGAAATATGAATGAAGGGTTATACATTCTATGCCCAGGCCTATCATCACTCCTGCTGTAATATCCAATTCAAACCACACCATCCATTTGATAGTAATGAGAGGTATATGGGCATCCGACAATTCCATTGGCAAAATAATCTTTAACTTTCATATCTACATCAAAATTTGTTGAAAATGAATGATAAAAGTGTATTTTCATGCTGACTATTTGAATAATCCGATTATAAAAGAGACACTTATACGCCCAAATACGCCCGTTTGGATGGGGTTTCTTTATATGCGTATGTAAATATGGATTTCTCATTACAAGTTATTATAATTAAGAATAAATTTACTTAATTCCTCTATCTTATCCACTTCTGTTTAAAACAACTTTCATGTTTGCAGAAAAATGGAACGACAGGTAGATAAATGCTGTCCTGGATGGAAGGGGCCTGTCAGCGAAGGTTGTCCAGAACGTAAGTAGAGGGCACATGTTTTCCGCTAAAGGTCGATTCTCGATTTCTTCAATAAAACAAACTATCTTACATTTAATAAAAAACAGTTCTTCATTTCCACACTTATAAGCCGAATTGATTGAATGTAAAAAAGATAACTTTTGTTAAAACCGTTTGCTAAATTATCCAGACAGCGAGTATTACTGTCTGTGTAGATGATAATAACTTTGTTTATGTTTAAATTAGCCTAACTCATTTACAAAGCTCGAACCACAGAATTAACAGAGAATACCAGCGCAGCTGTGTGCCAGATGCAGTGATTGCTTGCGTTTAGTATTATCTTTCTAGGATAACCAGTTATTAAACTTGAAATTCGTTAAGCCGAACCTGCTCACAGACGATTTTTTAAAGAGGAATTCCAGAATCTGATGTTTTCACGTTAAATGAAATCGAACTATCGAGTGAAAGCTACATTTTAACTTGTGACCAAATTGGGTTAAAATGTTTGAGATATTTTAAATAGCAGAAATATCTTCACTGTGAAATAATTGTTTTAACTACTTGTATAATATGCACATTACAGCAATATGTGAAAGGTCTTGTCTGAACGGTGGCACGTGCGCGGCTCCCGAACAGTGTGACTGCCCTCAAGGATTCCTGGGTCCATCTTGTGCTGAATCAGCAGGAGGTTTGTTCAATACCATAATTGTTAGTAATTTTTAAAAGTTTTGTAGACATTCATATCCTTATCAGTGCATAGTTTTTGCAATTTGTATCTTCACAAAGCAAACTTCACATATACGTTTCTACATAAATTTTGATAAGCCTCTTGTGACATCTAAGATCTAAGTGATGGTGAAATATATAAAAAACTTACATATATATTAAGTCCTGTCACGATCAAACGTATGTATGTAATGCACATTTTTATTTGTTCACATATACAAGTTTTCTTTCGAAAAGTGCATATCAACAAATATATCATTATATTTCATTGCATTAAACATTACAATTTTTTTTATATCAAATACAATACAATATAATACGATCGACACTTACAAATGGAAAATACATTTAGAAATGTATCGATTGATTTGATTTTATTCAGGGGAGCTTTCTTTGTATATAAATGTTTGTTTTTTCTTTCAGCCATTACACCCGATCACCAGTACTGTTTTGTCAGATGTAACGGTGATTACGTCAGCACCGAAGTGTTGTCGAAAGAAGACTGTTGTGTTCCCGACATGTCACGGAGTTGGGGAAGCACAGGAGACTGCCACAGCTGTAACGATAACGCCTGTAAGTAATCATGTGATATGACGCAAACAGTGACGTAAATTATAAAGATATATCCATGTTAGTGCTGTTTGGCGAATCAACGGATAGTGTCCGAGTAGTTGTGAATTTAGCTGGTATAATTTGGACAACAAACTGAAGATATTGGTAGCATAAATTGAAGATCTTTTGGAAACATAGATACTCGTTTTTGCACAGAGGTGGTTGCGTAAAGAAGATACACTCAAGTTTAAGTTACTTTTGGTGGTTTGGAATGTTGCAATAAAGTGTTCTGTCCAGCCAGGGCAAGGCCGTTTAAGAGATATCTATTTATATCTTACTTCCCAAATCTGGCCGCATATACATCTGTGTGGCCATTCTACTTGTCAGGTAAACCTATAAAACCGATATAATGACGTGATCTGACGCACTTAAAATGATGAACATTATGTCAAACAGCCAGGTTTTCATTCCTATAGACGTATGGTCACCATAACAATTGTTTTACGAACTTATAAATACACTCCGCATCTATATCATGTCAAAGAGTTTACAGGTTTCAAGACAAAGAAATCACTTATTAATAGTTAAGACACAGATATATAGCTTTCTCTGACGAAGTCTTGAAACGAAATATATTTCCTTCAGTGATAGATGAAACCTGTTTACTCTTTTACTTTAAATACGTTTTTATCACATGACGTTGCTAATATCCGGTGTAATATAGTCATCATGTATTTTCTTATACAACAACACGTTAAGAACCGATTGACCTGACCTATATATATTCATCCGCGGCATAGTTTACAGAATAATAGTAACTGTTGCCTTGAGGTTAGAATTAAGTATTTTCAGCTTCGATTTCTAGACAGGAGTTTGAAAGACTTTTTCCACCATAATGTGGATCTACTTTTTTTGCTCATGATTATCAATAGACTTAGCATAGCGTCGTTATTTGGTAAAAGTCATGCATTAAAAATAGTTAAATGGGATGTCCAGCTTTCATCTTTCTTTATTGTTTTATCATGTGATAAAAAGAATATCAGATTCGTTTTGACTTTATAAAGAAAATTATTAGACTTGTCCTGGAACCTTTATTAAGCTCGCCAGAGGCTTGCTTAATAAAGCTTCCTGGACTCGTCTACTAAAATTTTATATAAAGCCAAAACTCATCAGATATCCTCTATATATACGAATAAATGCAAAGGTGAAACTTCATGGCCCCGTCGTATATACGTTATATCATAGAACAAAAATGATTTAGAGTGTGTGCTATTTTTAGACAATTGTGCAGCTATTCCATTAACTCCATTACTGCCTCACCCCGAGTTTAAAGTCATTTGCAATTAGCTTGAACCCGGATCAAAGCTGTTTGACACTCAGCCAATTGTTTTGCCAAAAAGTTAGGGGGATCTGTGAAGTTCAACAATGAGGCAGGCGAAATATTGCGCATGCGAGGTATTACTTCCGGCGGTGAAGGGGTTAAGTCTAAGTTCAAATCGTGAATAGTCTGAACGCTTGTGTTAATACGAGACATATTTTTGGTAATATTTATACGATATTGGTACACCTATGGTTACTAATACAAACGGTATTTATAATGTGTTATAAGACGTGACTCTGACATAAACACACTTACATCAACAGTGTCCTAACGTTAATCCTTTTGTCGCCAAATTTGAGAATGTCTCCCGCTAAATTCAAAATGGTAGAAATATTGTTTCGTTATGTCAGTAAGCTGTTGCGGGATACATTTGACTGATATGAAGGGTAATGCAAACAATACAGAATCTTCAGTTTTATCCAGTTTCACATGGTTTTATATAACATTATACATTTTGGCTATGGCAGTGAAAGGCTTTAAACATACATATATGATCATTATGTAGAGGGCGGTTTGAAGCTTCTCTACTATTCAATGTCTCACGAATTGATACATTATTGAGCGATATGGGTATATATTTATACAAGTATATTAATTAAACTATACTCCGAAACATCTAGTGACCTGGGCCCTATCGAATAGACAAGTTCTTTATATTCCCGCATACTGTATTGACCGTTGGTCATGGATAAACATACACAGATGTTGGTGTTACTGCAGGATAGTGTGTATTGATTGGTCAATTCTGGTTTGGATAGCCGGATAGGAAAACAAATTGTTCACAGTTATGTTATCTAAGCACATGCTAACTACAAATCTAAAATGTCACAGATATGAATGATTCCTGTCCTTATATTTTGAACTCAACGTTTATTTTAGATATTTTGATGGTAAGCGTCTTCATAGGAACTAGAACTGTCAAAATGTTGGTAGGCCTATATAATATGTTGGTTTAGTAGGCGTATGTAATATGTTGGTTTAGAAGGTGTTTATAATATGTTGGTTAAGTAGGCGTATATAATATATTGGTTTAGTAAGCGTATATAATATGTTGGTTTAGTAGGCGTATGTAATATATTGGTTTAGTAAGCGTATATAATATGTTGGTTTAGTAGGCGTATATAATATATTGGTTTAGTAAGCGTATATATTATGTTGGTTTAGTAGGCGTATATATTAACATGTTGGTTTTGGTTTGCGTATGATAAAACAATTTTCACCAGAAAAAAAGAGGACACACTTTTATTATTCAGGCTTAATTGGGAAACGGTTCAAGATTATCACATAAATATCCTTATCTTCGATTTGAGAACAAATCACGGAATAACGATCTCCAACATGTCTCATAACAAATGAAATGACGCCACAAAAATAACGTTAAATGTATGACGAAATAGTCTTAACTGGATTATCTTTTTAGTTTAAACCAATAAGAAAACCTTATTAACTTCTTGTTGTATTGTCATGTGATAAAAATAATTCTATACTCGTTGTCATTTCCTATCAAACTATCGTGTTATTAAACTCGTTCATGGAAACGTTATTAAGGCTCGCTTGATAACATTTTCCTGAACTCATTACAAGGCAATATAAGTTATACAAGCGAACTGAGTGTATGAACTAACTTCTTAACACTAAATAAGTAATTTAATGTTAATATCAATTTTAATAACCTAATAAACCAAACAATAGCACCACAGCATACTTAATCGTATAGAAAATACATGTACGAGTATATATACATTTGCTTTCAAGTTTGAGGTTGAACATTTATATTGCTTAGTGTTCATGAATCATCAATTAAAGTACGAAATGTTATCTAAAACACAATAAAAACCAAAATGAATTTCGTCTTCAAACAAAGTCACTCTAAAATGTGCTAGGAATACATTCCTGTCAACAACAATATTACACATAACAATATTATTTGCTATTTATAGTATGATGCCATCTAAATCTCATATGTATATATAAACCTTCCATACCATTTTAGCTAATATTGGTCAAGTTGTAGTGCAAACAAACTATCTACCATTCAAGACGTGCATGAACGCCGGGACCGATTATTACAGGACATTTGACGGACAGGAGTTTACGTTCGCCGGCACATGTACATATGTTTTGGCACGTGCGAAGAACGAATGGTCAGTCCTCGTGGAGCACGTAAACTGCAACAAGTACTCAACATGCAAAAAGGTCGGTGATACACATTAATTAGCCTTTTCTTACAGGGACTTTTCGTCAAACAACAAAAGTTTCAAACAGATTTCATTACTTATACAGTTGAGTACTAAGTTAATGCTGTCTAACGGGCGTTAGATTTGTTGAGCAATATAAGGCAAACAAAATCCATATTTCTTAATCTGATTGGTCAAAAGTCAGTAGCGGAAGAAGTGTTTGTGAAAAAAAAACCAGCCCGAAAAATCCGAGTGTAAAACTAAAACACCTAATATATTTAATGTTTAGTATATCATCGGTACTGACAGTTTTGCAATATTTTATACAATTAAATTCATTACATCTTTAGTAAAACAAAGTTCTGAAGGTATTGAAGTTGTTCGGTGCATTAACAAAGTTTTGCTTATATCCCTAAAACTAGCGTGCTTATGTAATAATACATATATCATATTCAGAATAGGTTTCACAGATATCACAATTTAAGCCATGTGGACTTTACCAGATACACACTAGCTGATGTATGTTAGACTAGCCACTCTGATAATTGAATATCATCTATTTTTATTCATTAAAAAGAACGAGGGAAACACGCCTTTGAAAGAAATAAACTACTGTCATAGTATTATCATCCAGCATTTACAAATCCAAAATAATTATTGCACGGTTCATGAAAATGAGTAAAATTTTTGTAGATGACTATTGGCCTAAATTCATTAAGAGTAATTTGTTTTGTAAAATGTCTAACGTGAGTTTTGAAATTGGTTAATTAGTTGTTCGGTAATGACATAATGAAAACCTAAGAAAGTTGGTAAACGTTGATTTATTTGTTCTATCTGTTTATGACGTTTGTTAAACGTTGTTAGTGCTACGTCCATTATAAGCAAGGCTGAGCAAAGACGTCTTATACAATCCTCCATTTCGTACATCAGCCAGTTTTATGCGACCATGAAAACTTTGCCGAAAACAATATTTCCTAACTCAATTAATATAATTTTTAGTATCAAGCTTGATGTCAGAGACTAATTTAAATACTTATACAATGTGACGTTAAAGCATTAACTTTGTTGGATCGTATATGGCACTTAAGACAGTCGATACACGGAAATGTGAATTGGGGTTTGAGAGAAAAATGATTTCACTATGTGCACCATTGTTACGTTTCTAACATAAGAAGATGATGCCGTTTCTGTAGCAAAATTAAAAGCTTATGAGATTTAAGCCACATAGAAGTATTGGTCATCTTGTCATCCCTGTTGTCTTCAGAAACTGATGGTATCCTATGGAAACATGGTCAATGTCGTAGAGATGTTTGACAACACTGTGATGATCGACGGAGTGGAAGAAGCCATAGACATTGGAAAACCAAAGGCTGACGGAAATAACAGTAAGTTGTTTGGAAATGTCAAATGGCGTCAAAAGACATCAGGCGACATAAAATGTCTGAAATTTAAACTGCCATTATTATTTTGAAAAAAAAGGAACTTCACTACATCTTGGTTTCTAGACAAGTTCAATCCAGAAATCAGTGTATGCTTATTGGACTAATATATATATATAAAATGATATGCGAAAAATTATTCAGACGATTCAGCACATTTTCATCATTATAATAGTTGTTAAATAAATCGTATCATGAATATTTAAAACAATATTTGCACAAAATGTTTGTTACCTATTGTTATGAAATATTATAAAACATTCTTCTAAGAATTTTTTGTTCAAATTTGCTAGACCTACAAAATTGTAATTTTGTACTTTTACACGCGCGTAACATCTTTTTGAAAATGCCGAATGCGTATGTTGTTAACTATAGGCGAAAAAGATTTCTCCATTTTCTCCTAATGATTTGCTGATGATATTTGATATTTATGATGTACCTACAGCTGGACACCCGTGTAAGATATATTGTTTTTAAAATAACTTCTATTTTTCTCAGTGTTTCATGTCTATTGTTTTGTTTTTCTTTGTTATCTTATAGTAGAAAACAAAACCTTAATCGCAGATTGGCCATTAAAGACCTGCATTTTCGGGCGAGAGGGTTGGGAGGAGAGTTGTACTCTTGATAAACATTGGTCATTTATAAAATCAAAAGCTTTATTGCAACCGGTGTAGACCCATAAAAATTCATGTGTGGAATTTACATAATACTGATGCAGCAGAGAATGGTCACAAATGAGAGTAAGGTGTTGCAGTTTAACGTCATCTCTTGTTTATCTGTTGTTTGAAATCACTTTACAAACTAAATCTCTCAATATGTCTTTATAATGGTGCGTTGTAATTCTGATATCGCTCTATTTGATAAAGATTATTGCATCTCCCTCACCCTGTACATTACTAAACTCTAACAATGGACAACATACACT
>JAULCC010069975.1:0-14691 GCA_032358795.1 Nuttallia obscurata | reverse complement strand
TTGTCCCAATTTATTTCAGTGTACTGTAGTACTTAGAAGTTCTTGTGATTCGGTTTGTGATATGTAACACGTGTACTGTAACAGAATATGACATGGGTATATTGAATAGAATACAAGGCGGGTCATGTGATAAAGCTATCTATCTTTCTATCACAAAGGTGACCAACTCCACATGTTTTATGTTCAGTAATACCGGATTTACTTCCCTTGGTACGTAAATTGTACTGAAGTCATATTTTTATATACTAAGAAGTCATTTTGCAATTGTTCCCAATATTTCTCTTGAAACATTCACGTATGTACGTGACATGTGTGATATTTTTTCGTGAAACTTATAAGTCAGGTAGATGTGCTTAAAATCTACAAATTCTATTCCTGAATTTTTCGAAATATTTGCTAATATTTAAATGATTTAATTGCCGAAAAGATATGGCTTGATATGTAATTAAATCCTCAAAAAACTATAAAAGCGAAGAGAGTTTTTTTTCGAAATATTTGCTTTTTAATATTTAAATGATTTAATTGCCGAAAAGATACGGCTTGATATATAATTAAATCCTCAAAACAAAAAACTATAAAAGCGAAGTACGAGTAATTAATAAACGATATTACTCTAAAGCAAAATAGCAAATGCTTCGGTATGTTCTAGCATACTCTTCAGTACGGCTGTAATTGCTCTTTAAAAGTATTGTTTAAAAAAGAGGAAACACAATTTATAGGTTTGTCGCCAAAAGTGCAAAGGAATTCATGACAAATCATAAGTTTCTGTTTATAAACTATAATTTGGACGACAACAGTCAAATTAACTACTAATGTTAGAGTTTTCACATGTCGATTTGGCAGTGCCCGACAGTTGTTCGTTCCTTTTTTCTTTTACATACTTAAGTTCTGCACTGAATACTCGACTTGCCAATTAAGATAACAAAAAATTTAGTATCCTTATTTTAGGATAACAATTATCTACGACGGTCTCCATTTGAAATGTGACACAAGGAGCATATGATTTTTTATTTATATTACTATTTCTTTTATTTTTTAAAATTTATTTTCGTTTTTTTTGTTTTTGTTTTTTAGTCACACCGACACTGTTCGGCTCACATAGCGACACCTGGCGTCGCTAGATATAATCACCCTTATTCTGGGCCTGGGGCATGCTAATGTAGCACAAGAATTTGGACCACTGCTGAACCCTTGCATGATCGTTAGAGGCGACTAATAGGGTTTTAACGTAAACTAGAGTTACTGTACCTTTGATTCTCCAGCAGGTATTAAGTTGTTGGATCCATACCCCATATTTTCATCTCGATGTAAATGAGATGTGGATCCAACAAGTTATTTCCTGAATGGCGCCATATAACCTATACAGTGTTGCGGTGCCGTAAAACCCAACTCAATCAATCAATCAATCTTATTCTGGGAAAATCCTATATGTCAGTTGGTTATTTAAGATATTTTAGAAACTTGCGAAATTACTTTCGATCATCTGGACCAAGAAACATTGAATTTTGGTTACAGAAATACTTCTGATACGTAAAAAAACCCCAAAAAAACTTGCTTTTCCTAAAACTGTTATTACAAAACAAAATCTTGCCAGCCATTAACTTTTGGCGCCCGAAATAATATTTCATTCCAATGTAGCATAGTGAAAGTATAGATTGATAGATAGAAAAAAAAATAACAGAGGGAAAGAATGGTAAAAATATATATGCAAAGAGATGGAAAGAGAGAATGAGACATGAGACATGGAAACAAGAGAAGAGTGAGAGAGATAGAGAGAGTTGAATTTACATGTACATTCAAATGAATTTAAAACGGACACACGTTTATGGAATTAATTATTTGATTAAACATACGTGTATAGTAAAAACATGTTTCAGTAACAATGTAGAAACAGAGTTCAATCAAATATCATCACAGTTTTAGATATTACTCTCTTTCTACAATACTATAATAAACACTCTTTCAATTACAGTTGGTCCAAACTATCAGCTTTCATCTAAGAAAGAGAAGATAATAACAGGGGGCTGTAGATACATAAGATAGCAGGAGAGAGAGAGAGAGAGAGAAAGAGAGAGACAAGAAAAATAAAGAAAGAAAGAGGGATAAATCAAATCTAAATAATTGGCAAATTCAAATTATACACAAATATTGCAAGTTAACCTCTTGTGTTACAGGTCAACGCAATCTCCGATCTTTATAAGACAAATGAAAATATCATTAGATGATAATATTTTTCGTAAATAGAAATAGGATCTTCGAAATAAAACCTTTTGGGTATAAATCAATCATGGAAATACAGATAACAGTGATCATGTATTTTAAAAGTCAACAACGAAGCTTAAATCATAATTTTGAATCATAAAACACATAATAAAATGCACACGATATATTGTTTTAACTAGCAGATATTCTTCCGATGATAGAGTCGTTCAATTAAAATAAAGGATTCCTTGCTTTTTCTATCAATTTAATGTTTGCCAATATAGGAAAAATACGGCGGTCATAACGCTCAGAAAATTTTGAGGCAATCTACGTTTTTCCGGAATTCTCATGATAAGACGTACGAATTTGACAATAGTTAAACGGTTCCAATATTTAAAAATGTCGTTCAATATTTCTTACGTATACTTTATGGTTACGCACGTTAATGAAAACGTGAACCAGATGATTGAGGTGTGCTGAATGACATACCAGTTGTGCCGCAACTTCTCTGTCAGCACAATTCATCAAGATATATCTAGAGAAAGCATTGTTTCTATTCATATTGACATATTGTTGTTCCACGGAATATGTCGGTGAGCACGAAATAGCAACTGAACAACTATACAGCGGTGAAAGCACGCGAACTGTGTAAATAATTTAATTGGAGGCCAGATTGCTAATTGGTAAAAACAACACAGCTGCTTTTCATCACCTTTGCTTACAGAGCATCGCTATGAATTAGATATGCCCCGTTATGTGTTAGGGTTTTGGCAAAGTTATCTTAGTTTGATTGACAGAAGCGCGCGCTCTCCTGTCAGAGTGGTCTCAATATGTAAAGTAAAACTATGATAACAAAGCATGCCATTATAATTGTAAGGGAATCTGGTGGTGACCTTCAAGACTGTAAGCCTGAATGAAACAGCAGATTTTGTTATGTATTTAGCACTATATCTACCATTCAGTAAAAGGTTTTGTTTTATTTAGCACTATATCTACCATTCAGTAAAAGATTTTGTTATATTTAGCACTATATCTACCATTCAGTAAAAGATTTTGATATATTTAGCACTATACCATTCAGTAAAAGATTTTGTTATATTTAACACTATATCTGCCATTCAGTAAAAGATTTTGTAATATTTAGCACTATACCTGCCATTCAGTAAAAGATTTTGTTATATTTAGCACTATATCTAACATTCAGTAAAACTTTATCTCCAAAACGATTCAAAATCAAATAATAGTGATTAAGGTTTCAGTCTGCTGTTGGTTTTTCCATAGGCTGTCATTATAATACTATGCAATTTTCTGAATTCCACAACACAATATGATTGAAGGGTACCGTGCAGTCTGTAGAAATGATTTAGTTACACATAAAATGTAGCTCTGTAAACAGGCAATATCAATAAAAAGTTCCACTGTTTCACTCTGAGGAGATAACTCCACTCACTGCAGACCTTTTGTTGACACACTGTCAAAATTTCTTTTATTCCAACATTGAATATCATATCAAATACTACTTGAATTTAAAAAAAAGAATTTATTGTTTTAGTTCAATTGTTTTCAACCAGATATCACTAAGCATGGAACAACCGGGTTCAGCAATAGTTCTAACTGAAGATTTTAACTTTTTCTAGTTTTGGCTTACGACATTATGAATTTTGCTGCTATAAAGGTTAATCCTATAAAACCCGTTATCTCTACTATAAATCACTACAAATGAAACGGGCTACGGTATAACTGTATAATGGGACATTTGAAAAAAATTGAATATGTTACAGCGTTGTTTTGGTACGACACTTTCTTTTACTGATAGGACTTTTTCTATTGTAACATCACATTTAATAAAGAGATTTATGACATAAACTGGCTTCTGGGAGTGACATAAAGCAGTGACATAAATATCATATGTCACTAGTTACATAAACACAATTTGAAACTGGTTGATAAAACGTACTCAGTGCGCATTTTTGTGCAATTTTCTTAAAATTCCTCTTTATGTGATAAATAGAATCTTATATTCGTGTTTATTCAATATCATTTTTATGAAACTCGTTGACTAAAATCATGTGACACTCGCCAAGGCTCGTGCCAAATGTTTTTAGTCAACTCGTTTCATAAATATGATATTGAATAAACACTCATGTAAGATCCTCTATATATGTTATTTCATATGAAAAATATAAAATAATTAACAATGACTTTTTTTCAAATATGTTTAGGAGCATTTTTGTTTATGTCCTCTAAACTTTCTTGAACAAAAGATATTTAAAAATCACAGTGTCTTCGATTCAATAATAAGATCTATATTTTCTTAATATTTCTCTAATTCCTATTTTTTTACGGAAATAAATAAAAATGAAAACTAATCCTGAACTTTGGATGGCAATACAAGACAGCCAATGACAAGGCATAAGAGACAGACAGACAGACAGACAGATAGACAGACAGACAGCATAAATACAGACAGCCGTATCAATAATTAGACTTACAACAGGTATATATTTATACACTCAATATAGTAGGAGGCGGCTGAAGTCAATGTCATCAAAGCTAATTGGTGTCAAAATGTTAAAGCAAGAGGACACTGACTTACCAAATAGATTACAAAGGTGACAATATCATCTAATCAAATAATTTCACATCTCGTAGTCTCTCACCAACCTAGGACAGGGTCTTCGAATTATTCAAGTGCAGAAACTGTTGAGGCGACGTTAAAGACCGACAAACAAAAAATCTAAAGAAAATCTATGTTACACAAGTCTACAGTATCAGTGAATATGATTACTAGAAATTTCCATTTTGAATTAAGGAAATTAACTTTTAACTTATCAAGTGGAAATTATAAATCGTGCCTGTCAATGGTATGATTAAGGAAACTGACGCACAAAAATTAATGTCAGCTACCAAATCAAGATTCACAACGCAAGCTACCATTTGCACGTGAACGTATATACTTCTAAGAACAAATTTTCTGATTAGTTGCCAAACCAAATAGTGATGCAATTACAACGTTTCCTATGTTTGACAAAATCGCTAGAATAATCATTCAAAAATGTCGAGATGTTAATTAAAAACTCATTCAAATTGACGTATTTCCTACCGACTTAATTAAGACAACCACACCTGCTGCGGGAAATAGCATGTGTCGTCTTACCATTTGCATTAATATTTCGAAAGACCGAGCATAAAAAAATGGGTCAAAATTTGCATGCTTGCTTTTCATTGAAGCACATTTATTTACCACGTTATCTAATGCCATTTCAAATTATGTTTTGGATTAGGAAGTTCAGTGTTCGATAATTTAAACCAGGCTGTCATGTCGGTAAATTAGTATTAACTGTCATGCCAGATTCGTCAGCAGCGTGATGAGAAATAGATTGCTCGCAGACAAAGTCACCGAAGTCTTTTGAAATTTATTGATTTCGCAAAATCAGAATTTCCAGGTTATATGTCTACCATTCCCTTTTTTTACCTTAAAATGTCTACCTTAAAGTTTGACAGTTTCTTAGACTATTATTCAACATTAAGCATATAAAATTTTATTGATATTATTTAATATCTTTTGGAGATATATGCATTACCATACGTGTAGAGTTGTCAATTTGGTTAAGTGTATATTAGATATAAATCCGTTATCAATGTTTGGACCCCAATACAACACAACAACTTGAATACGTTGCAATCACGTTCAACGTTTGGCGGAGAATTGATTGATTGATTTACGGCACCGCAACACTGTATAGGTTATATGGCGCCATTCAGGAAATAATTTGTTGGATCCACATCTCATTTACATCGAGATAAAATATAGGGTATTGATCCAACAACTTAATACCTGCTGGAGAATTAGAAATACAGAAACTCTAGTTTACGTTAAAAACCCTATTAGTCACCTCTTACGATCATGCAAGGGTTAAGCAGTGGTCCAAATTTTTGTGCTACATTAGCACGCCCCAGGCCCACATGGCGGAGAAGGGCAATAACTAGTTGTGGCAGAAATATGTACATATTGTGCGTAATATAATTAGTATTTTACAACATCGTTTTAAGACGTACAATGCCCCAAAAAAATTACCAATAATACGAAATATAAATTGAAATATGCGACTCGGCGTGTAATCTGGATCCAAGCTGTTTGCAAATTCTATCACGGTCGCCCTTAGCTGGCAAAGGGTTACACCAAAGTAGATCTTCTATCAATACAGTACAATACGCAGTCCTTTATTTAATCAGTTCACATTTTACATTAAATCATGAGGGTTTAAATATAGACAATACGAAGGCTCTTAACTTTTAAGACAAAATCGTCTATAATGTCATTAAAGATTGTGTACGTGACGGGAAAGTTACACATAGTATCTTATTAAAAAATATAACTTTCGAAAATATGCCAAAATATACAAATTTCTGCAATACAAATAAATATCTTTACTATTACTGGATTCTTAACTGTTCTCCCCTCCTTATTTGTTCGTCTACAGCTATTAAATCGTTTCTAGCCAAAAGTCTCTTTCTCGTCTCCATCTATCTCTCTTTCCATTCTTACTGCATCACGTCGCTTTCTCGCAGTCTTACACATCTGTCTTCAGTCACCTAATTGGCAGCATGTAATATAACGTATACAGTTTTATGTAATATAGAACAGATAGATATGTATAATCCGATCTGTTTAAAATATTTCACAACATATACGATGCTGGTAAGACGCTTAAAATGAAAAATCCAATACAACCAACAGCCAGTTTTTCTTTTCTGAGAGACAGGGAAGGCGGGATAAAGCACAGAGAGAGAGAGAGAGACAGACAGACAGACAGACAGACAGACAGAAAGACTTGATATCACTGTGTACTTGAGATGATTGTTTATATTCTGTGTTAGGAGAAATACTAATAGGCATGGAAAGCGCGCAGGTCTGTTTTGACCTGGTTAGTCATTCAGATTTAAACCAGTGCAAGTAGTGACTAGTGAAACTTTATATGCTCGTATAGGTGGATTTGCGGAGACGTATCTTATTATTCATTTTAAGGTTGGTGATTAAACGACTAGTTAGGCGTGAAATGAAATTTCAATGAGAGGGATAGAAAGACAGAGTCCTAGAGACAGACATACATATACTGCCGTCAAAAAGAAACGCCTCAAAGAAAATGGGGATAATTTCTTTGTTTTATTTTTTATGAGAATATATTCGGCATAATTTTCAATATGCAAAATCGTTCCCAAGGGTTTTTAAACTTTCTTCCGCCGTTACAAAGGCCCACCCGGTAGGAATGGCCGCACGATTTGCACGTGCACGGCGTGCGCCTTTACCTCAAGGTTCTTTTCATTCAAAGGTCTTGTTACGCAGTTGATTTACAATTCAGAATTAACAAACAAACAAGCGCGCTGAAATTTTACGATGCCAAGTTTAAGTATCGAAAAGCGTGCGCGGAATTTAGGAATGTGGCATTTGCAAGAAAACTTCGCCAGACGCTTCAATGTGTCCAGGTCCACTATAGTAAGACTAGTGAGCCGTGTAAACACCACGGGAAGCCTTTCAACAGGTCCCGTTCCGGTGCACCGCGTGTGACGTCTTTACACCAAGACCGTTTTACAACGGCTCAAGCGATGTCCTCTGCCGCCGTAGGTAATCGTGATCGGACCGTATCTCGGAAAATGGTGAGAAATCGACTGATAGATTGCGGGATATTTTGCAGGAGGCCTCAACGTGGCGTTATACTAACTGAATGTTATCGTTGGGAGCGGCGGAAATGGGCTCAAGACAACCTAGCAAGGCGCTGGAGGTCTGTAGTATTCAGTGACGAGTCACGGCTTAACGTTTCAAACGCCGACGGCGGTATCTGCGTCTTTAGTAGATAGTTTGATGAGCTGATACTTGGTGTGAAAATACGATGCCAACTTGAAACGCCTACAAATATATATACTCACAAGATTTAGAAATTTAGTTCTTAATAATGAACACAAACATATTATTCTGATTGAACGATTGATTTAAGATATTATGAATAAACATTGCCTGACAATGACAAACATAACATTTAAAAGTGTACCTCTCTATCGGAAATGCAAATATTAGCACATAGATGTAAAGTAAACTAAATTCGAATTTAACATGTAAACCTCGTTTATAACCACTTTTCTTAAACTCCTAAATAATATCATTTCTTTGGAAACGATTTATGCAGCGACACAGCATCTATGTCACTAGAAAACATAACAGAATTATCACCTACAACATAGAACAGAGATAATATGACTTAAGACGCAACATCAATACCCGGTCATGATGACAGATTGTCGCAGAAGTTCTATAAGTGTTACATGTACTCTCCCTTATGTAGCAAAGCAAGCCTTACATATCCTGTAAACAAGATTATTCCGCCTAATTTTGTTGTTCATTGAATGTTATACTTCCTAAGGTTTCATTCTCACGCAAATCCTTAAAATACATAGAAAACGTAGGACTTGTCTCAGATGTGAGGAAATGTTAAATTTTCTTAGATTGTCATGATGCCAGATGGGATATTCCGAAATTTAAGGACTTTTTGACCTCTTTTGCTTTACCACCTAGGCAAGTCCAGTCATTGTGTCACTAAATTCGGAAAGATTGACCTTCTAAATTTGAATGTCATGAAACAATTTTGGAATGTATTACATAACATAATTGTCATTTGACTAACCACTGAAAAATGTGAACGTAGAAAAATATGAACATTAAATTTTAGTCAATCAGGGTTTAACTATGCATAAAATGATTAAATCAAGTTACAAAACGTGGCAGCAAAACAAATATACAATGCCTTTCAAATGTAGAATTCAGGTGTCTTTCGAATATAATCGATATTATAATTACCACATATTTTAATTAGTATGTAACATTTATGAAAATGTTAAACCATCGCGTTTATGTTTAAAGCTTACCTTAATTTTAAAGGTTCATCCACTTGACGGTTTGGTAAAGCATTAGTGTTGGCAGTATCCTTTTGGTTAGGCTTAGTGTAAACGGTTTTGTTTATGCTCGATTGGGTTCAAAGCGATTGGCTTATAGAAACACATTTGCCTCTTGGTCTTGGGAAGAACCAATGCGTGTGTCTAATGAATGTCACAAGAAAAGCACTCTTAAGGTTCTCAAACGCGCAGATATATAACCACTTCACTTCTGCACCCTTCAAATGGAATGTTCAGTTCAATATTTAATTCAATTCAATAGTTTATTGTGATATATAAGGCCGCCGGCCCATACACAGGTATGAACATTTACATCAATTAACCAGTCTATGCAGTAGGCAATAGCAGGAACAATATGAATATGAATATAAAGTGAATCGATAAACATTATTTTCTTATTTGTGATTGTACTTTTATACATTTTGCAATCAGTCCGGCGTCGGAGATGAGGACTCGTTTTATAGCTGAGTCCACACTGTTTTTTATACTGTCTTCTCAGTCTCCTGCAAATCATACTTATATAAAAATATAATTGTGCGAATGCTTTATCAGTTAAGTTACGCATGGCTTTTAGTGGAGCTATAGTAGTTTGCAATTTTACAGTAATGGAATTACAAACAGCGTGCAGCCGGAGTTGGGGGCTCGTAATGAGCTCAATACTCAGAGTCCATGCTGATTGACCTACCACAGATTCCCTTGTAGCATAACTATACAATAATAGTTATATGAATACTTTATCAGTACATTTATTAAAACTATGTCATAGTAATTACAAACACAGGATATGATATAAATATAAATACAAGGAATACTACTTCATAACGGCAATTTGTATATCGCAAATACTGCCAAGATATTAGATATGCATGTACCCTATGTTAATTGCTTTTGTTATGCTTAATTCTTTTCATGTACTAACCAGATTTGCCTGTCTTACTATATGTTTTCTTTCGTTTTGATTGTCTATATTTATTTAAACAAATCTTGCAAAAATGACTGGATGTGTTTCTGTCTTTTGATAAGTACTATTATGAAATTTTACCGATGGCCTACTACAAAGTTTATTTATATTTAACAGACAACGCCGTTAATGATGCTTGTTCCTTGAAGCGATGGTTAATCTCTATGTACAGCGAAAATGCTGTTCTGAAACTGAGTTAATGAATAAAGTGTTGATTGTAAGAGGATAGGGAAGCAACGTTGATTACAACAAAATACTTAATTTCATTAGAATATTCAGATTTGGTGTCTGTAACGTATTTTGAATGAGAAGCCAAGCTGTCCTGTCGAAAGCGTATCTTTTCTCATTAATCATTATGACTTTGGAATAGATGCTTATCGTATTAAGGTTTGAATTCTAATCTGATTTATGTAAAAACACATATTGGCAAATGCCTGTTGTTATAAAGACATATGAGTAATCCAGAATCGTGTTATTGTCACCACAAACCAAGACAAAATGTTTTAAAGGTGCGGTGCCTAGTTGAGTTAAAACATATTTTATTTAAAGAAATTCACAGAAATGGGATTAGGCCACAAGTTCTCACAAATTTAGATTCGGCACTCCTCCTACATTTCATACATAAAAAACGGTTCCTGAAAACAAACATTGTTTCTAAACTAATAACTTTTGCGAATTAATCGAAATTGAGCGAAACATTAAGAGATAGCTAAAGAGAGAAAGAGAGAGAGAGAAAGAACTGTAGACTAAGAGTCTTACTCTCCATTTGAATATTCCCGGCATTGCAGTTGTTCTAATATGTCTCTTTAGCAGACTAATTGCTTTTGAATGTAGAATAATCTAAAAACATCACAGATAGCATAACTCCGCACATGTGATAATAGATTTCGCGTTACATATATGCATATATATATGCGCTACATATATATGTATATATAAGTATCTAATTTAGGCCGTAATTACTTAATGTTACACAACAGAATAAGGATGACTGATAGTTTGACAAATAAAGTGTTCAATGAATTGCATTTATTGTACCAAATGAAAAGCAAAACGCTTAATTTGGTATAGATATAGGCCGGTAAATATCATTAGTAAGTTGTACATGAAATTTATATATTTAAAATCAGCACTCTACCTTTAAAGTAACTGTAAAATTACGCAGAGATCCCCTTCGAAAAAAAACAACAACATATTTATATAGAAGATAATTGTATTTTGCTGTGTAAGATAAGAAGTTATTTTATCGAGTGGAAAACAAAGGCTATATTTTCACGAGTAGCGAAGAAGATAATGCTTTTCTTCCGGACTTGCACCCGAAACCACCTGGAGGCAAGGCGGATACCATCGACTACACCACTTCACACTTTATGGGTACGCGTACTAGTCTATTGTAAAACAATTGAGCTGTAGGCACGTTCAAAACTGGATAACATTCAGTTGCAAATATCAAACGTATGTCACTCCTCTACCGCTAAAGGCAAATTTATGGGAAACACTTCCACGTGCATATTTCACAGTTTTTAATAGAAAAAGAGCGAGCTCCGCCGGCGCGGTTCTTCTCGGCGTTAACAGCTTTTGTTATTTAAAATCAAATGTTTAATGTATCATGGTTAATTTCGGCAGCAAGCTCGAAACATTATAGCAATCGATCTGAATTGACTAAAACATGAGGAATGTTCATTTATAATATTCGTTTTATCTTCTGTATTCTTGGTAGAACAGAAATGTAGAAAAGAAATATTGGTTAAGGTAATAGTAAAGTTAAAGTAAAGGTACAAACAAAACCGATCGGAGACTAAATTAGATTGTAATTATCGTGTGATGCGATTTTGTTTTTCTTCTAAGCTACTTGCTCCGGCATTTCTAATATATATATATATATATGGGAGAGAATAACTACAAAACTTACTGCTAAAGTAGACACATTCAAGACGCCGACTACAGCGACAGCGCCTAGATAGTTGTGTTGACTACGGACACAATACGTATTATCTTCACACTCATAAAGTATGTTTCAAGCACGCCTATGTATATGAATAGAAAATATTAGTCATAAATGTTTGTTTCAGAAGGTATGAGCATTTAGAAAGTAGTAGTTTCATTTTGTAAACTGAATACTGTATGAAAATATGATTTTTGTTTTCATTTGAAGCGCACCTACGTCCTGAGGGAACATCAGCCAGAAATATCAGCAACAGTGAGGTAATTGGTTTGTGACCTCAGTTTGCATAGCTTTGCATGATATCACTGAATTAGCAGTTGATTTCAGTTTAAAAAAGAAACCCTGTGAAACAGTATTAATATTATATTGGCTAAATTATCAAATGTATGTTGGCAGGAGTGAAAAGAACGCAAAGTTACATCGTTTTTCCTATCAGAGATAAGTTGTTATCGATATGTTGGGTAAATAGTTAAAAGAGAAAAAAGTAATGTTCATACTAGATATGCCGTAACATTTCAAACCTTCATTAGACTACATTTACATTTATTGCTAAAATAATATGTAATAATGGAAACTAGATCTTGTAAAACAATGATTTATCAAATTCTATTTAAGTGATTTGTGGTCAATTGTCTTAATACGTACATAAAAGAAATTTAACTAATTTGATTCAATAAAATATACGTGAAAATACGAAGTAGAATGATATATCAGCTGCCGATGTTAAGATTTGTTAATTTGGTAAAGTGTTATAAACCAAATTTATGTAATTTGGTAAAGTGATATAAACCAAATTTATGTAATTTGGTAAAGTGTTATAAACCAAATTTATGAAACAAACGAAACAGCTTCAGTAACATTCAATGTAAAGTATATGCAATATGGATCTTGAAATTGATATTTCTCATTGCCTTATTCAGTCATATTTGATCTCTCACTGAGCAAAGATATGTTTTCTGAGTAGGTCATTAAATATATATTAAGGCAAGGGTTGTAACCTATATGAGTAGCACTTGTGACCCTACCAATATGTATATTTTGTGTTGTGAAAGAAAATATGACAATACAATATGTTTAAAGTAAAAATAAAATATATTAAGTCATATCTGGTTAAAAAATAAATTAATAAAACCCAGTTGACGACATTTCCATTGAGTTCAGTCGCAATTGAAAAACACTAAAGAGTAATGCATTTTGCCGGATAGTCAGAGAGAAAATGTGGATGCTAGAATTGAGTTTTATAATTTTATTGATATTAAGTAGTTTGCTGAAAGGTCGAGAACGGGCGATACGGGCAATCTCAATCAATGAAGGCAATATCAACTTTCAGCAAAGCCTGACTATTATGTTTTCTTCGAGTCAGAAATTGATTTTGCTTCCTTGAAAATCCTGTTTAAGAATGAAATCTTTGCATCTCTATTAGAATAGTGGCCTTTGACTAGAAGTTTGAAACTCAGAGTAATTCGGCAAAATACCGTAATGAACAAATAATTTTTTCTCAGTCGTTTGTCTTGTGGTATTTCAATCGAGTGATTGCGTGAGAGGGTTTGATTTTCGACCAAATTTGATTAAATATCTAACGTTGTACATGAATTTCAATCTGTAAAAAAGACTAATTTGGGGTTATGCAGTAAATTCGCTTCTAAATAGTAACAAATAAATGAAATAAAAAGAAGAAGAACAACAACAACAGCAACAACTGTATGTTCGTATCCGATAGTAAACGGTTTACTATATAGTCTGTAAATGTGTAACCTTCTGAAACGCTTCATTTGAGAGGAATTGCGGGGATTTGCATATTGTATTACTTGTGCGCGTGCCTGTCTTTGCATAGGCCCACGAAGTTCAAGTCGTCTTAAACGAGATTTGCATGTTTTTACTAAATGTTTTTCAACAATCTTTTTTTTAAATTTCGTCTCAAAATTATGTTTTCACTAAAACATATTTTTTATGATTTGTCTTTAAATCAGTTTCAGATATTTTGTTTGTTTGTTTGTTTGTTTGGAATTTAACGTCGCTTTAACAGTATTTCAGTCATATCGCGACATCCAGCTCATTATAGGTGGAGGAAGACCCCGGGGGATCTCTGTATACTATTTCAGGCAAAGAGTGCACCCAGGTAGAACCACATACCTACCGCAAGCCAGCTGGAAGGCTTCCTCAATTGAAAAATCCGAAGTGCCCAGACCGAGATATCACAGGAGATAGTATCCTCATGAACAGAACAGAACAATATTTTATTAATGACTTGCACATAAATACATCGTCATACATTGAACTTCATGCAAAAACAAAATATGAGAGAATGTGAGAAAGCGAAACGTTCAGATCACCAGCAAGTAACAGGTATCTGCTACAGGATATATGAAAACTTTTACCGGACATCTCATACCTATATTTATATTTATTGCCGCAATAGAACAGATATATAGGATCTTACATGAGGTTTTATTTAATATAAAAGTTTCTTCAACGAGTATAATGAAACTTTATTAAGCGAGCCTTAGCGAGCTTAATAACAGTTTCCGATACGAGTTGAAGAAATAGAGGATCTTACCTGAGTGTTTATTCAATATCATATTTATGAAACGAGTTGACTAGAACATATGGCACGAGCCTTGGCGAGTGTCATATG
>JAULCC010069974.1:0-23028 GCA_032358795.1 Nuttallia obscurata | reverse complement strand
TAGAAATTGAGGATTACATTATAAGTGTATATATCTGTAAAAATACAGGTTTCCAAAATGTTTAGCCACATTTTTGCTTAGCAACAGCCTTTGTATACAACTGCATTCAACAATATTGGCATAATTAGTGTTAAGTTTTATGGTCAGCGTAATAATAGGTTTGAGCTCGTCCGGTCCGAAGGACCAAACGAATTTACAAATGTGTTGTCAAACCTCTTTTCTTCAGTTAACAATTTGTTAATGCAAAATCTCTGAAACTACAGAAAAGAATTTGATGACACTTCACACGGAGAATCCTTTGATATTACCAGATTTGTTTTTCAAATGGTCACCTATGGTAAGTTATTAGGAAGATTTAAGTTTGTTCAAGCCAGGTCTCTGTGGTCAAAATTAGCCTCGCCACATTCTATTTTATCTGAGATTTTTTTGTTTGCGAGAAATAGATTCGAAATGACACATAAGATTAACACCTTTATTCAGTAAAGATTTTCAGCTGATTTAGCGCAGCAGTGTTCATACTTCTCATGTGCCAACAACTATTATACCGGCAACACTCCCAGTGTAATCGCGTACCGAACAACATCAGTACCTTCAGGACTTTGATTACTCTTGAGGTGATGTGACAGCAGTTGATACGACGGAAGACAACTCTGTTTGACTGAATCATCAGCGATGGAGGAGTTAACCGTAATACAACGAAGTTTTTACAGACTTGTATGCCTTGCGTTTGAACTTCAAAAAACTCGTGATTTTGCCATGGCTAGCCTAAACATTTCCAACATGTTCAAATATCTCTACGATGAGCTTGGATGCCAAGACCCTACCGTGACCGTTGTTTGAACGTTGTTGACCCTAGTTGGCCGTGGTGTACTCAAGTGATTGAATGTTACCCACAGAGCCACGTGCGTACCGGATAATCCAAAGATAATCCGTTAATATTGACAGAAAAACTAAAATAAATATTCCGCTAATTTCAAAACAACAGCAATTTCGTCAAGTCAAATGCAAATCCGCTGTCAAACATAGTTGTCTTTCCCTTAATTTTTAACTGGTAAATAATCAAATACAAACACAACGGTACAGTTTATAGAATTTATTTGTGGTCTGAAGTAGCTGATACAAGTATTCAAAATAAACATACAGAATTCCTATAGACTTACAAAACCTGACCAGGAGAAAAGAAAATTTGATACAGATTGGCACTAGATACATCAGCATTCTATATACCCAAGGTAATGTCCCTCATGTCTTGACAACATTACCATCAACAGGACATTTTTCATGGATACGGTCTTCATCTACATTCATCGCACCAACTGTATGCAATCATGGGTGTACATAAGTTCGTCGTTTATATATATATGGTTACATACAATATAAGCCTTGAAAACATATAATTAAAACTGATTCTAGTATGTATGCTTAACATATTGCTTAGTTGGTTTCAATATTCCTCACTAGTTGAAATTATTACATTTTATAACTTAACAGTCTAGAAAAAATATATGTTAAGATTTTGTTCAGATTTTTTCTACTAGTCTCATTAAGTGATGTTTCAGCACTATACAGGTCATGTTGTGTGCCGAGTTTTGTTAAACCACATTTACACTTCAATGATGTGCGACTATACAACCTGGGTATTTTCTTCCCTGTTCCTCTTAGCTACTTAGTGTATTAAAGATATACAATATGGGTGGGTATCACATCCCCATAATACTCTATTTATATAAAATGAATAGAAGGCCGTTTTCAACGAGATCATCAACAATACCGCCATTGACAAAATTAAGTTTGCGAAGACATCAAGTGCCATTTAGCATCAAAGTTTGTTGGTCCTTATATCATGCTAACTATTGGTTAAAGCAACATCTGGGTTCCTGGGGAATATAACCTTTTCAACCCTCCCAAATTATTGTCCCGTCCAAAAGACAGTACTGTCCAAAATGTATGCTGTTGTCAATTAAATATTTGAAAGGTTAAATTTAGGCAAAATGACATTTAATACAAATTGTTGTAGACCACATGTGTACATGGGGAAAAATCCCTCAGTTCCTCCTGCTAGCAAGATAGTGTGATAAAACGGCCTAAATTTATGGACCTAGTGCGAAATCACTTTTATCTATAGAGTATCTTTAGTGTATTGCTACAGTTCTTTGTTTTTAAGTGATTGTATACTATTGTTATCTGTTTACATGTGTATGTTTTTACTCTTCTCGTATAAATGTTATGTTTCGTAATATTCTACATAGTTAGGGCAACACACATGTAAAATGTTATGCCTAATAAAGAAATTGAATTGAATATCACTTCACACCGTCAGTAGATACTCATTCACAAAACCAAATTAATTTTAAACATAGCATATACCAGTAGTGAAACTCATAAATATAATTCACAAACAAAATACAAAATTTCAGGACACATTAATCCGGGAGCATTGAGAAGGTGATATAGCTAAAAACAATATTTACCAAACTTGGTTATGGCATATGTGTTACTAAAATTTGTCTCGAATCCTTGTTTTACTGAAATACTAGCCACAAGAAAATGTGCTTTCAGTTATGATGCAGAAAGAACAACTCTTCCTCATTTGTCTCCTTCACAGCCAATATCACCCAGAAATAATTGGTATTAGAGCCCTCAGAATGTGCGTATGGGTCGTCTGATCTAGATATACACAGTTTGCAAACACTGTATACTTCATTTTCTCATGGCAGGACTTAGGTGTTCACATTTTAAATGAAACTGATTTTGCACAATAAATGCACAACCATTCAGACACCACTCTGTGTATATATATAATATGACACGCCCATTCCATTGCATTCATCACAGGATATGAAAGACTTCCGAAAAAGAAAATTCTACAATGAATTCTGACAAAAGGGATTTGAAGATCAAATTTACACACACACACTTTAATACTAATAGTCCATGTAGATTAACTGGTCATTCAAGTAAAACAATCTCTAACTAATTCAAAAAATCTTCCAGGGCAGGGCAGACTAACACTCGTGCGTTTTCAGAACAGCATATACCATTTACAATCCTTTATAATTCAACCTGTCCCAAAAAAGAGCTTCTTACTAAGTTACTTTATTTTTACACACAAAAAGAAGCATATGGTAGAACACTTAAGGCAACGGTAAATTCATTTTGCGTTTGCTTAAACCACTGTTGTATTTTCTTAATTAAAATGGGTCACACCCATAGAAGTTCAGAAATAAATTTTATATCTAGGTGTTCAGAGGGTCTGATTTGTTGAAAGTATTCAGTACAATGTATTCTGAATGTATTTTTTTCTTTTCAAAAATCAACAATATATTGATACTTTGAATCCTTACAACTTTTCACCAAGCTTTCAAGGAGACCTGCTTCCACATGTTTTTTGCGCCTTAAGTTTCCTCTATATGTAGCCAAGTTAAAATATATTTGCATGGAGGATTTTATGCAATACAGCAGATTTTCTTTTTTTATAGTGACACTTTTGTATTGTGCTTCAAAATATTGAGGGAAAAAAACGGCACCATTTTATATCTATGCCTCGCCAAATTATGTGATAGGTGGTGACAAAAGTCCATGTTTGATGACAACAAACTTTACTTACAAGGCAGCCTATGCTGTAAATTACATTAGAGTTTATATACAAAATAATTAAGTGCATATTTAGTGCATCTGAAGTCACTATACTTAAATGTGAACATTCTGTTGACTGTTTTTTTAAGTACAAGTCATACTGCAGTATAATTAACAAGCACAAAACACATACAATGCATCCAACATCATATTGAAGAAAAACTTAAATCACTTTCTTTAATGCTTTGGTAAATTACCAAAAGCTACATCGCAGATTTGGTGTAAAAATTCTCATCCACCATATTTGATTATGGATGATGAATCAGAATTGAGAAGTTGCACTATCAAACCTCTCCAAAGATAATTTCTAGCATTTCAATATCAATGTTGTTCCTTAAAACTATTTTAGCAGTAACAGTTTTTATGCAACAGTCCACTTACCCTTGAGGTACAATGATCAAGGTTACTGTATTAAAAGAATGGTGGAATTATGAAATTTACAATTAGGATGATGAATGCCTACATATCATGACCATACCACCACCAAAGTAAGCTGATGACAATTCTAATTCCCAACCTAACACTGTTTAAAACATTATCAGGTTCAACTACAAGATGTGTCCTCTTTTTGCATTTAGTTTAACAAGCCTAGCACTGACATTTAAGTAAAACAAGTGGATATTAAGTGAAGCATATCAATGTTATTATATTTTGACATGAAACACAGACACACAACAGCTCAACATCCAATCATACCATTCATGCAGACTGCAGTAAGAGCTCTGATTAAATCCAAATACTAATGAATAACTTCTGTATATAACTTTTTGTTACGAAATAAAGGAATGAAAAACATCTCATGAATAAATTTTGTTCAATCACTAAATAGATGATTAAAAATAATTGACACAGTATGATAAAAAAAAAAACCTTGTTTGCAATTTCCAAAATGGATTTTCTTAAGAGCTTAAACAATCAATATAACAAATATAAGTATTTTGTTCCAACCATTTTTGTTCATTTACTTCTTTCAACATTTGAACCATAGCACCTATATTCAATAAAAGCTTAAAAATAGGGTTCACACAAGAACTGTTCATTCTAAATTCACACAAAATGATGACTCTCTTTAAAATTAATAAAAAGGAACGACTTTTAACTGCCATGTAAAACAGCTGCTAGATTTAGTATTCCAATTAACAGAAGAAGGTTCAGATTAGGCAATACAACTTTTGCCAATGACATAATTCATCGATCAGTTTTAACATTTCTCCCATACTAGTATACTTTGCTAACTATCAGGATGACTATTCTATAATGTCCAACCACTAACAAAGCCAAGCTTTATACAAAGATGAAAAAACATTTATATCCATTCATTACTGTAAATTTAAAACTAGCTCTCTAGTAATATAACTAAGGACATTTAGATGGTCAATAGCTGTTATAAAAGCTAGACTCAACCTGGTTCACAAGATTGTGTCAAGGAAGTTCAGTACAGATTTACAAACCAAAATCATTGCACAAAAACTAACACATGTAATGCAACTATGTCCTCAGTTATTCTGCTAACTATATAAAGCTTCAATTAAAACAGTCAACACGATGTGGTTAAAATTACACAAAGAATAGCTATTTCCAATTCTTGCATACTGAACATTTGAAACTTGGTTAAAAATGGAAACTGATTAACTATGATAAACTTTCATTTGATTTGAAAAATTTCAGAAATAAATTTATTCTTCCAGCCACTTGTTACTTTCTCAAGTGCTTCATTTAAATGAGCGATAAATTTCTTTTTTTCATACTTAAGCAGAATTTATGTTAAACAATCACAAAATGTCAAAGTTTTTCAGTTGTATTGCAATGTTGCATACATAACTTTTCCTGATTAATGAAAGCCATTTTTTCTTGCTGGATTTCCTTTTTTTGACAAGTTTAAAATGTGTGAGCAATGTTCCTTGGCACACAAGACACTTAACAGAATCATTTGTCCACAGTCACAAATGTCAACTGGCAAGAATGATTGGATTAAGAAGTACATATACACCTAGTGAAGTGTCAACTGAAATGTACAAAAAATGCATAATTCCATATTATCAAACCACACTCAATGGAACCATTTATAGAAAGACTTATCTTTTAATCATTTAAAACCGGACTGCTCACTATGTACTGTTGCTACATATCCCTATCAGTCTACAGCAAAGTAGTTTCCATGAATACAGATTGGTTTACATTTTGAGAAAGCTAATACAACCATGTTGTTTTTATAATAGTAACCCCCAAAATCATTGGTGACCAATGTAGACTTGGACAGGACATATATACTGGTCAGATGCCTCACTGATCACAAATTTGTGCTGGCAGAGGATTTATCTTTTTAACAGTCATCTCAATCTAGTCTCCAAGTTTGGTTACAGTAACAGTGGGGCATCATCAATTGTATTATTTTGTCAGACACCCTCTTAAAATGTTTATTTATGTCAGTACACACCAATCCCAGTACACTCTGTGTGGCAGGTCAAATTGAAGTCATTCCTTTTATCTCCCCTTGAAATACCAGTTCTGATACATAAGACATATTGATCACGCAAGTGTATGCAAAATTAAAAAAGAGATACCACAACAGTTACTGTACAGAATTTAGACACTCTCTCCCAAGTGGAGAGAAATCAGTCGTCAGTTAAATGATTACAAATAAATTAGGCAATGTCTCTAACATTACAATAGACGACAAGTCTTGCCCTTCTTCTTCTTTGTCTGCAGTGCTGCTCGTGTGGCCGTCTCAAAAACCTCTCTGACACCTTCTTTGGTTTTTGCAGAACATTCTAGGTAAGCAAATGCATTAATTTTCTCTGACATGGCTCTCCCCTCCTCTGGTCTCACAGGCTCTTGTTTCATTTTCATCAGCTCTCTCTTGGTGTTTTCATCATTTCGTGTATCCTTCTTGTTGCCAACCAGGATGATGGGAACATTAGGACAGAAGTGCTTTACCTCTGGAGTCCACTTTTCTGGGATGTTTTCTAAACTGTCTGGACTGTCGATGGAGAAACACATAAGTATGACATCTGTGTCTGGATAGGAAAGGGGCCGCAGTCTGTCATAGTCTTCCTGGCCAGCTGTGTCCCACAATGCAAGCTCTACCTGAAATTACAGGAATACAATTTCATAAATATTTATTTTGTAATACTGTATTGTAATTACCTTAAATTCTTTATCAAAAAGTGCATAATAGGACTGTCTAAGCCGAACAGTGTCCGAACATGGAAGTCGACAAGTTTAGTTACAGCCAGACTTTTTCATAGAGAATATCAATCATAAATTAAGTGTGGTTTATAGAGTTTGCTGGTAAGGTTGAGGAATTTATCCATTAATGCCGGCCATAGCTATTCCACGCAAACTTTCTGTATATCAAGTTACTTTCCAGAATCTGTTTGATTATTCCCTTTGAATTGTTTTCCTAACAACTTGAAAGCAAATAAATTGATGGCATTTGTACTGCTAGAAAAAAAGCTAGTGTTTAAAGTCAGAGATTGACTGTCATTTGGACATACTGTTCCTAAAAGGTACAAGTTTATGTATGTATAAATAGATAGTTTGTCTTATGCAACAGTATAGCTGTTAGTTACATACAAGACCCAGTGTGATCCTGTCCATATATGAATCCTACAGAAAAAAACAACACTTTTACAGCAGTATTTTGAAATGATTGCAGAGTAGTTGTATGGTTAATAGAATAGATATTTTTGTTGTTTGGTACGAACAATATTACCGGTATAACCAGTTTTCAGAAATCATGTATCCTTATTGATGTTCCAAAGTACTACTTCCAAAGTATACTTCCTCCATGAAAAGTAGGCCATATTTATCAATGGCGTAAGTATACAAATGTACTATCAAAACTGCAAATATGTAATATTCTACTTTGGGTTGTATTTATATTTGAAATCATTTGCATAATAACAAACTTTTTCATGTTGTTTAACTCAGTCATTAGATGATTACCTTCATGCAGTGTGAGATATTTTTAGACATATACACCTTATAAAATTTTTGTGTGGCAAGTATATATAGTCGCTATAAATCGCTCAATGACTAATGTAAATTTACCAGCTAGCAGGCTGTAATGATTATGAAGTTAAGCAACGCCCATCATGTTAACTTGCTGGAAGCTCTAATCTAATCCAGAAAGGAGATATTTTACTTTTTCATAAATATGTTTTGCTTTTGATGGTTTTTCCTACCAAGGCTGAATTCAGAATGGTCTATCCTGGGTTCTAATCACCTAAATGCACTTTAGTCCATTTTAAGCCCCATGTTTGAAATTGAGGATTACATTATATCCTGCCTATTAGGTGTATATATCTGTAAAAAACATGTTTCAAAAATGTTTAGCCACTTATTTTGCTTGGCAAGAGTTTGTTTATTACACATTCAACAATATTGGCATAATTTATGTTAATTTCTATGGTCAGCGTAATAAAGCGTTTCAGCTCTACCGGTCCGAAGGACCAAACGAGGTTACAAATGTGTTGTCAAACCTCTTTTCTTTTATACAAAATCTCTGAAACTACAGAAAAAAATTTGATGACACTTCACATGGAGAATCCTTAAATAGTACCAGATTTGTTTCAAATGGTCACCACTGGTAAATTATTAGGTAGAATTAAGTTTGTTCAAGCCAGGTCTCTGTGGTCAAAGTTAGCCTCGCCACATTCTTTTTTTATCTGAAAATTACTTGTTTGTGAGAAATAGATTCGAAATGACACATAAGAAAACACCTTTATTCATAAAAGATTTTCAGCTGATTTAGTTAGCACAGTTGTGTTCATACTTCTCATGTGCCAACAACTATTATACCGGCAACATTTCTAAGGTAATCACGAACGAATAACATCAGTACCTTCAGGACTTTGATTTAATGATTGTCTTGTAGCTGTATGGTTGATAGGATATAGTAACACAAATGTAGTTCTGGCTAGTCATATGATCACTTAACTGCAAAACATGGTCACTGGTAAGCTGCCATAGATATAAAAAAAAAAAGTAATCTGGCACCCTATTATCCAGTTCAAATTGGTAGAAGTAGTAGTGATAAAAATATATAGCGGTTATTTTCTTAAGATGTTTTTGAAATTAACTGATTTATAAGTAACAACAATAAAACAAAATACATTAAAAGGCCCAATTAATTGTTTATATCATATATGGTATGACAATATTTAACAAGACTTGTTAACCAAATTTATGCAAAATAAAGTTAGATATGGTGAGGTGGAGCGATTCAAATTGCAATTTTATGTTTGTTTGTTAGTTTATTAGGAATTTTTCATGGCTTTAACAGTATTTCAGTCATATCATGACATCCAGCTCATTACTGGTGGAGGAAGACCCTGGGGGACCTCTGTACACTATTTCAGGCACAGAGTGCACCTGTGTAGAATCACTGACATACCGCAAGACAGCTTGAAGGCTTCCTCACTTGAAAATTTGTAATTTTAATCTAATTTAAAGTTATGAGTACTGATAGTGATATTAATCTGAAGTTTTATGAGACTGCAATATGTCAAGGTTCTCTCTCTCTCTACATCACCGATTATATTTAATAACATTGAGCACCAACCCATAAAAATATTGAAGGACCAATAAGCTGAATAAACAAGAAAACTGTGTATATCCCCTATAAGATTTATTGGTTTTGAATGATCACAATATTGCATTTTTTTAAATTTTCATAATTTATTTTGTGGAGTTCATTTCTTCCAATGAAAGTAAAGTATTACTTATTATACTCAACATTGTTTGAATGACATACAAAATTACCATTCACTTTCCTTCAGATGTTCATTTTTGACCTGCACAATGTCAAAGTTAAAAGATCTGAATACTATGAATTTTACAGATAAATGAAATATGTATTCTCATGGTAGGGTGTTTGAATGATATACTGATGTCAAAGTATGGGTTCAAATAGTTTTATTATTTCTTCCATAAATGTGAGTAGAATATATAGTTCAAACAATTCCAAGGCGAAATAGGTGTACCGTTTCCAAGTCTGAACGTTTCTTTTCTTTTTATTAAAGCTTTTCGCTTTTTATACTGAACAACAGTGTATGTTTCATGCAGGCAGAGGTATGTTGAATGAAATACCCTAATTGTTATGTAGTTAAGTAGATAAATAGTCAAAGAATAACAAGAGTTGTCAGAATATAAGCCAATTATATTATCATCCCATGGAAAAACGGATACACAAATAATGCAGAAGCTAAAGCCTTTATACCAGAAACCTATGGGTTTTTTTAAAGAGAAAGACAATAGACAGCCCTGTTAGCTTGGTAAAATAGTGTATGTTCCAGTGTGGATGGTTGTGTATTTGGTCCTTGGTCGAGTCAAACCTTAGAGTTTAAAACTGCTCTACATGACTTTTTCACCTTGACATTTAGCTTCAAGGGTTAATACTATGAATGGTTTGTCAGTGTCAGGATTAACTGACCGACCAGACTGAGGGTTACAAGTGTTTTACACTGGGAATGTAAAAGAATCAGAAAGCCCAACTGAAACTATCTCAGTATCCACTTCCCTTTGGCCGAGTCTTCCATTAACCCTAAATGGCATTAAATGAAGAAAATATATAAACAAATCATCCTAATAAACAGTTTCTCACAGATCCGAGTCTGTGGTTATAGACAACTCAATTTTATCTGAAATAAGTCCATGCTCAAGAAAACTTAATAACCACCTGACCCGATTTCTTAGGAAAAACATATCTGCCATAATTTCATGTGTCTTCATAATATCTTATTCTAAAACCAGACAGTTTTGAGGTATGTAACAATAGGCATTTTAAGAATATCCGAAAGACTTGGAAACTCCACAACCATTTTAATTTAGAAAAACAAAGAAAGATATAATTACTCTTTATTTCAAATTTCATATAGGTTTTTATGAAGATAAAACTACTGATAAGCATTATCCCCAATACTATTAAATTTATAAAGGTTAAAAATAACATTCATAAGATTATGTTAAATTGGTCATTTTTTTAAAACTATTTTTATCATTTCTGTAAAAACTATTTTGAAATTAGGCAAGCAATTTCCGAGAAGTTTTTCACAGTAATTCATATAGCCATATAATGAAAACAAGCCCTGCCAACTTGCAGCGGTTTTTTTGCTAATCAACAAAACTTGAAGGAATTAAATAAAGGTTCACCTAAGGATCAAGTTGGTGAAATTGGATTGAAATTGGGCTAGCAGTTTCTAAGGAGTAGTCTTCCATATATTCCCCCCCACACCCGGTGGCAATTTTTTGATGAAAGACAAAAGAATTTGATGAAGCTTCACGGAAAAGTCATGTCTGTCAAATTATTTTGAAATAATGGTAAATGGTTCTTGAGAAAATTTTCAGATTTTCCTTTTACCAGTTCTGTATTGAAACACTTTTATTGAAGAAATCTGGAAGACAGGACCAACTGAGGAACATTCATGGAAAGTTTGTTTAAAATTGGCCAAGCAATTTAAGAGGAGAAGATGTTTGAAGGAAAATAATGACAAGGGACACAGTTACCAATCACAACAGCTCGACCCTGAGCACCCCTTGAGCTAAAACTAGTACATGCTTTTCAACCATTCATAAAAAAAAAAAGTTAAGGACAAAGACTTGGCTGTATGTATCAGGAGTTAACAGAGGGTTCAAATATTTGTATGATAAAGGATGAGCAATATAGACAAAAATAATCCCTACTTAACATTATTTGACAGAACCCAAATCAATTAACCAATCACTTTTCAGGAGCATTTATAGTTATAATGTGTTATTCTTACTCACAGAAAGACCAAATTGGGGTTTGAATTCCTGCAATTATGTAATTTCTTTTCTTCAATATTCATGACATTCTAGTAAAAGTTCCGAAAATGATTCTTACTTTAAGACTTGTGTTTTTATTAAGACGAAAAACTGAACTAAAAAGCGGATGAGAAACAAAAAACACAGCAGTTTATATAGGTTTACTAGTTTTTTAATTCAAAAGAGTAAACAAGAGTACATTCAGACTACAAAGTATATCCTCTTACATACCAGCAATAGCAGTGACCCTTTCATATCAACTGAATAAAATCTAAAACCCATTTGAAATAACTGAGCCTCTGTCGACATGCAGATTCAGCAAAACTGTTATTAAACTTTTCTTTTATTAAATTTATTTTTCAAACTTTGTTTTCAAACAGATATCTATGTAGCTCAATTGATTTAGATAGAATTTGATAAGAACTTTTTTGCATTTCTTTAACAAACTTTTATATGTGATTGGATTATATATGGTTTTAATATGTAATTTCTGCCAAAGTGTAATTTCTGCATACACAGCATTGTAACTGAAATTGATAGAAACGAATATTTGGTTCTGACATTTTGGACTTTCCTATAAACCATTAAATAGCACAAAATAATTAGTAAAAGAGTGTGTAAATGGGATAACTTATTATAATCGATATCAAAGTAATCACAATAAAAGCGGAATGATTTCACACATGCTCACAATAATGTTATTGTATCAACCATTTGTTTTGTAACAATATACACCGGAATACAGAATTTCTAAACAGTCATAGTAAGTACTCTTTTTTACAAAGACAGATGTGATCATACATGTGGAGAATGTATAAGCTATGTCTGGACAACATCAGGTGAGTGGGTATTTTTTTAAATATGCTTTTCCTTTAGTGTTCTAAATATATATATATATTTACTTATTAAACTAAAATTCCCAAGTATGACTCGACATGAACATAATGTACACAATGCAGACACAGTAAATATAAACTTTAGCAAATGCATTTACTGAAAGGACATTATATTTGGTACACAGATTTTGCACCAAGTTTTTGCCAAATGAAATCAATAGGCACATGATAAGTATTTCAAATATACTATTTTTAGGCTGTTTCTCAATCTCGTTGTCTACAATCAAAATGGAATGTCTATTCTTTGTCATACACAGTTTGTATTCCTATATATTGTTTGCATTCAAAACATCTAAAAACATGTCGGTTTTAAAGTAAACCGTAAAAATAGTTTGGTCCCTACAAGAAATGTTAAGATTTTATTTCAATCACTCATTCAATGGTAATGTGTAAAAAAAAAAAAAAAAAGATTTAACACTTAAATAAGACATATTACCCATGTAGTTATTAAAATGTCTCAAATTCTCAGCACAAAGATGAGCCAGTGACCTTTCAAGCTTTTTCTTAAGCCAGCGTTTCACAACAACAAGACTCAATTATGCTTTAATTGAATGTTATTATAATTCTTAAATATTTACAAAGTTAATCATACAAATACCATATAAGATCATTATATATACACAGTTTAGCTTTAATGGTTCATTGCTTATCATTCTTTTTCCTTTCATTCTACAAAAGCAACTTAAAATATCCGTACAAAATCTGCTTCACTTTCGACAGAGCACTGTACCATCCAGCTATAGGGCAGCTGACCAGAAAAAATTCATAGTTTGTTACCAATATAGAAAAAAATAACTCGGAGGTCATTATTCACCACTGCCTATGACTATAGGGTACATTTTGTAGTATACAATTGCTACTATCAGTTCTTAAGTGATGGTGCTTAAATCAGAACAATTTGCATTTGTTCTTCTTCTTCTTTTTTACTTGAAGGGCTGCTCTTGTTGCAGTCTCAAAAACTTCTCGTACACCTTCTTTTGATTTAGCTGAACATTCTAAATATGCAAAGGCTGAAATTCTTTCCGCCATACTACGTCCTTCCTCAGCTTTCACGGGTTCTTGTTTCATCTTCATCAGCTCACGGCGTGTGTTTTCATCATTTCGTAAATCTTTCTTGTTGCCAACCAGGATGATGGGAACATTAGGACAGAAATGCTTCACCTCCGGAGTCCACTTTTCTGGGATGTTTTCTAAACTGTCTGGACTGTCGATGGAGAAACACATAAGTATGACATCTGTGTCTGGATAGGAAAGGGGCCGCAGTCTGTCGTAGTCTTCCTGGCCAGCTGTGTCCCATAATGCAAGCTCTACCTGTAAAAATTTATTTCAATATGTAAAGAAATAGGCACAGAAACAATTACAGTATATCATAAATGCAAAACACAACAATTCATCTTCAACTTTCATGTTAACTCTAATGCAGAACTTTTCATTGTCAAATGCAAGAGAACTTCCAATACTTAATACAAGTGACCCTCTTACTTGGATGACTTTGTTTTAAAAATTGGGTGCAATGTTACAATAGTAAAAGATTTCAATCATTGTTTCGATCACTTTCAATTTCATCTTTACTGTGTGACTGTCCATACATACTTTTTTCAAATGCAGTTTATTTCATATTATCATTAAAACTTAAAGCTTCATACTCATAGAGATACTTATGTCAGCAGTGTGTACATTCCCCTATTTAAAGTTAGGCACATATATTACTCATAAAAGACTTAACAAAAACTTAAAACCATGTAACAAATAAAGTTAAGTTTAACTTTTTAAACTAATTGACTGTTATTTTATGTTTCAAAAAATATACTTATGGGGATGGTCACAAATGCTGTACACAAAAACAACTTTCAACCTCTTTAGAATAGTACCTTAATTATTTAGTTACTAAGATAAGCATCAACATTAAGGAAACATGTACAAGAACAGACAGCTTCAAATTATTTATATTAAACTTTATCAGTCAGGTATACTCAAATATTCATTATTATATTTTTATAAAGTTTCTTTACATATCTTTATTAGGCATTTATGTTGAAGTTAGATAAAGACTGTAATCTAATCTCGATTTGGATACATTTCCATATGCAGTGTTTTCTAAGATTACTTTTCTTTAAAGAATAGAATAAGAATATTCATTAAAACTAAGAGAAGTTTTTAAAAGCAAGGATGCATCCAAATCATCACTATAAAACCTTGCCCCAAAATAAATACTTTTTATAAATGAATAAGTCGACATAAAGATAGATTCCTAGATTATGTGGCAAGAAAATAACAACAGAAATACTGTATAAATATTTCCAATATATAAAGCAGTAGTTTCTATATAAATTTAAGTGTATCAATTCAGTTTAAGTTGAATTTGTTTTACATTCATTTATCCAACTTTCTTAGACATGCTGTTAAAAAGCTATAGATCATTCACATTACTTCACATTTTGCACATCTAATTTGATTCTATCTAAATTAAGCACTGCCACTAAATGGCAATTTTAGTTTTGACAAACTAATCATTCCTTCATGCCGACAAACACACAACTTCAACATGTTAATGAAGGGTTCTCTTTGTCAGTTTAAAATATCTCTGTACGACCACACAGATTTAGAAGAAGAACGTAACAACACAAATTAAGATTTCAATTTGAGAAATGAGAACAGAAATAATACAGAGTTTGAAGATGAATTGATATGTTAATGCATGCAAAAATAGTTACAACAAATACCAAAGACACATTGACAACAACAATGAGTCTACATGCAAAAGCCTGAAACAAAATATAACCAAGTGACACCAACAGCCAACCAATACTGGCAGTGATAAAGTTCTATTCCTAAAGGTTTTAACAGAACTGAAACAGATGCAGGTATAAATAAATGCAAAACAAAGAGGTGCAGGGAACAAGGTATACTGAGTCAACAAACAACATGTCATGCATACATTGTAATGTGACTCACCAGTTGTGTGTACTTAAAAGTATGGTATCAGCTCCAATAGGAGTTCAAACAACGCGACTGCTAGCTTCATATTGATCAATTTGGGATTCAGGAATACAAAATATCTTTTTTGCTGTGATAGGATAGATGTGCATAAAAAGAATGGTCTATTGTGTTCAATTCAGGTATCACAGTGGATGGTGTGATAGGTTTTTGTGGCTGTATGATTTTCCAAGTGACAATATTTACATATTGTAGGGACAGGCTAAATATTATCCTTGAGATACAATATAAAGATATAAATATTATGACACACAGAAAACATAAAGAAAGAACATACTGGCAGCAGCTATACAATTTCTAGTAGCATTAACTGCTTTTTACTTTTTTTATGCTTAATATTTTTTCATGTAAGAAATATCTTTAATATTTGCATACCAAAGCAACAGTCTTTTGAGCATGTAAACCATAAACAACAGTGTCTAGCTTAGGAGAGGGGATCATGCTACTTCTCACCCCCCACCCCCCATGGGAGAGGGAATTTTAACATAGACAACTGTATCAATTTGTTCATAAAATCAATTTTGCGTTAAAATTCCCCCCACCCCCTATTTTTGAATCCTAAGGAAGACACTTATGGAATAACAGATCAAATTAATTCTCATTCTGCTCTTAAAGGGCTTAAGCCAAAAACAGGGAGAACCATGTACTAACGTTTTTTTACAATTTATCAAGTAGATGAACTGTACTATCAAAGTTAATATCCTTTCAACCCTCTAAGAAAAGAAAAAAGCTAAATGAGCAGTTTCACCCTGTAATTTATACGTAAACAATGGCTTTTCTTCATGCTTTCACAACAGAATAGCATAATGTGGCTGAACATCAATGGAAATAATAAAACATGAAGATCAACTTTTCCGGTAAAATTTTATATACAATAAGAGCTCATTTAATATTTCTTTTTAATATGTGTCGGAACAGTGAACTGAGCATAGTTCAACATTTAAAAATTGTTTCTTTTTTTTCTCATGAGAAAGCATTTAGTTTGGTCATTCTGAATGATGTACGGATTTGGCAGTACTGATCAATATACCATGCTTTACTCTGGAAAATGTCACCATCAAAAAAATACTGTTTTCCAAAACTTGATTTTGAATTTTCAAATAAAAACATAAATACAATAATAAATGAAGAAAAAGGTATGTGAATCAGCCTTCAGGTACAAAACTCATACAAAAAGCACATCCTTATTTCAGGAAACTTCCTTTACTTTAAATAACAAACGAAAAACTTGCTGAACATGTTTGCCATGTTTCACAATGTTAATCTATTTACATACCCTATGAACTTGCTTTTAAAATAAAGACTATGTACAAATTATGTCTTCCTTAACTCCATAAATTTGCAAACTTCTACTTTGACCTCCTTTTGTGGGTTCTCACTAATAAACAGTGGCTGATAGAAATTTTGAAATGGCCAGAAATTCAATGGCATATATATACTTTTTTAAAGGCCAGATTAGAAAAGCCATTTAAATTTTGTCAGACTAAAGTTCTGTTTGCGTTTTATTTCAGGGTAGAAAAAGTTACCTTTAATAAAAGCTTTGTAAACAGTGCACAAATTTCAGTGGCACCATCAATACATCTACATTACATGATCAGACTTGTTTTGTTTGTGTTTTTGGAGGTTCAGTGTCGCTTCAGCTGTATATCAGTCATACTGTGATGCCCAGTTCATTACAAATGGAGAAGGCCTCTATACATTATTGGGACTCGCATGAAAAATGTATGTCTAAACTGAGGAATGATAACTGGATAAAACTCTTTCACTTATTTTACTTCTTGACAGCCTTATATTACACTCTGCATTGGTTAAGAATGTTGTGTGGCAGTATTAAGTTACTCAAATTTCTGCATTTCCTGCACATAAAACTGACAAAGCATTGACACTGAAGGAACTAATAACTTGCCATTCTATAAGCAAGGACATAGGGTACATGTTTAACACTTCATCATGTGAAACTGCAATATAAATTCATTTGTACTCTGAAAACCAATTCATACATCTACATATATATATATTGTATTAACTACGGTAAGCTGCTTACTTGTTTGCCATCAACTTCAATGTCTGCTACATAGTTTTCAAATACTGTTGGTACATAGACTTCTGGGAACTGATCTTTGCTGAACACAATTAGAAGACAGGTTTTACCACAAGCACCATCACCTACTATGACCAACTTCTTGCGTATCGCAGCCATTTCTTTAAACTCTGGTAAAAGAAAGATTTAATCAATTAGTTACCAACATAAATTAGTACATTAATAGAAATTAGCCAATATTGATTGTATATACATACTGCAATGATGTCTTTCATGAAATAAAGTACAGTCAAGTCCCAGTAAGAGACTGTCATTAGTTGCGCATTGGTGCATAGAAAAAGCAAACTGTGAAAAGAAGGAGAAAACTGCTTTACTTTGAAACTGTTGGCATGAACACATTTTTGCTTCTTGATATATAATGTATTTATACAAAACCTAATTTACTATGATATCATTCAGAGGTTCAATATATACAGATACATGTCTAAATCAATTTTCAAACATAGATATATCTGTATTATCTGACAATATATTTGGCAATTCAGCACTGTAAAAAAAGAAGCAATTGATAAATTGAAAATACATAAAAGATGAATAATTAAATCAGGCACCCGCTTAGAAAGCATGCCAATATGACATTTACTTCAGCTAAAACAACCATCAGCATTATTAATGCTATAGGTCTACCAGTACTAAATCCAACTTATAAACATGCAATTTTGAATTTAGCTATGACATTTTCATATGGTTATTATTCCTATTATACAATTTCAGCTATGACATTTTCTTATGGTTATTATTCCTATTATACACAACTTGTTGAAAGGTGTTTATTATCTTATTTGTATGATCACTAAATGACTAATAGTTGCACAATTTTGTCCTCAACGACACATGTATAGTTTTTTCAACTTCGAGATTACTCAATTTGAGGCATGAAGTTTATTTGGAAGAAAAAGAAGAAGAGATATGATTCATCAATATAAATCATATGGGACATGATTGTGCAGAATTTTCTATGCCACATGTCAAAACATGGAATCTTCAAATTACTGATAAATATCTTTAATAAGTAATGAATAATGAAATAGCAAGATATCACATGGCCAACTTCACAATTAACCAAAATTGTTAAATAAGAAATTTTCTCCACAACACAATGTTCCTAACGTATGTCATGTGGGTGGGGAACACACGTCGAAGAAAATATTGTGAAATCGATTTCGTATATATACAAAATCTCTGGTCCCATACATCTGTAAGTTAGTTAATATCAAGATCTATGACTTTGCTTGTTAAGTATACCGAAAAGAATAATGTACGCGGAATGCTCGATAAATTTTGTTTCAGGAAGAAGGGTTGTGAATGATGTCATCAAAATGGCGGACAGTGTATTTGAAACTTCCCGATACCGACATGATATTCAATGAAATTTATGCTACAAGTTATTTAGTTATAACTATAGAAATAGTACTTTTATGATCATAAGTAACGACTTGAAACGATCGAATCAGCATATAACATGTTTAAGAACAATAAAGCAGTTTTAATCATGAAACTTGATGGACAAAAGAAATTTCCTTAAAAGGTGTCGAGCCTGCGTTAAAAAAATCCTTTTATTTCAACATAATATAAATGGTACGATTGTTTAACGCATGCCTGTAGTATAACACTAGTTTTTGGTAAAATTGTCTTACCTTAATTTATTCTCTTAGAAGCGTATTTAACGCTTTTCCTCTCTAGTTTTATCATCAAATTTTGACCACACCTCAATTGTTCCGTAGAGCGGGATATGAGTAATTGATTTCGCTACGAGGATAATGTTGCATTGTGGGTCGATCATTTGAACACTTCCGGGGCAACACATTTAAAACGAAAGTAGTACGTTTAGATAAATATTATAGAAAGGAACATAGGTGTAAATGCATTAAAAGTTTTACTAACCTTCAGTTTCAAAGCAACACCAGAATGACATATCAATTCAAATCTTTGATTTAGTTTGTTTATTTCGCCATTAGACTAGCATTTATAAGTGAAATCTAAAAATAGTCAAGCCGAACAATTTCGATTGGTTAGCAGTTATATTCTATATTTAGTTGAAGCTCAATGTGAGCTAAATATATTCATGATTGTACATAACTATAGAATCTAGGTCTAAAAAGTAAAAATTCATACATATAAAAATTATGCCAATATGTTATTGAATTATTTTGTTTTATAATTCATAATCACTATATATGTAATATTCACGGACTTACACAAGTGCGCTCATATATATATATATATACACATATATTTTAGGCGTGTATACTAGCTAGCTGTTTTACAGGATAAAATTTATTCTTGATAGATTGCTTATAATACAATATTAATTAATTAAGTGTTCGGTAATAGATGCACTCGCCCTACGCATTCCGTTAATAAGAAAAATAATTAACCATATAAAATTGAAGTAATAAACTTCTTGAAATCTAAATTGGTTAAATAAATATATAATATATTTTCATGTTTCGCATTTGTAGATCTACTGTCGAATATATTGATAAATCATATAATAAAACATGCAAACCATTGTATATCAAAGTAAAATAAAAGGCAACCCAAATTTTGAATGCGTCTTGAATTGAAATTTATGCTAAAAGAATAACAAAAGTGATTTTTTTTTAAATTCTAACTAAAGTTAAAGAAACTGTTATTAAGAATTTCAAAATTATAAAAAAATGTGCAATGTGTAATATATATTAATTATTAATATTTAAATCAACAAGATCTGAAATATTGACAATTCTGTTATTGGTCAAAAAATATTTGATAAAAACTGACAAGAAACTTTATATATTTGAATTAGATTTAACATAAAGAGTCTGTACGTAAAATACATTTTATTTCATGACTCGATTGTTGCTAAACTGTATAGCCTTTTAAATCATAATTAAAGGAGAGATATTTTTTCCAATTCTACTCGATCATGTTAATTTGTCATAGAACAGCCGGTATATAATTATATACATATATAATTAACTGTAAAAAATAAAAGTACAAACATTAATTAATTGGTCAGCCTGGTTTCCTAATTATTTTGTGTTAAATATATTAATTGACTTCTATATATAAACGTCTATAAATATCAAAAAAATAATTACACTTTAATTGTCTTCTTTTGGAAAGTATTTTGCTTTAAGATAAGGATTAATTAACATCATGGATATATTTTAGCTTGTTAACTAATAAATATCAATATCAGCACCCGCTAGACAGTGTTGTCGTTGGATAAATTCTAAATACGAAGAAATGGCAATGCAATTAATATGTATACTTAGATCAAATACTTTTGGTAAGAATGAAATTCAGCATGAGAGAGAGAGAGAGAGAGAAAAAGGGATCGAGAAAGAGAGAGAGATAAAAATCTCTGAATTTCCTCTCTATATATAAGGATAGAGAATATATAAGGATAGAGAAAAAGAGAGATATAGAGAGAATCTTAGATGTTACATGTTTGCATATATACATATATCTTCATTGCTAAACCAATCCTTGCATATAGGAGACCAAAATCACTCCGTGATATCCTAGCTGGTTCTTAGCCTGATAATATGTACTATTATGGCTACATGTAAGTTATAGTTTAAATATCAGATTTTATCCATTCAACCAATCATATAAGCGGTCAGAATCGACCCAATCTTAATTAATACGGTTTGCACATACTGAGCAGGTACATCGTAGAACATGTGATCTTACCAATGTATCATTTATATGCATTTGGAATGAGCTCGTGCTTTCGTATGTATTTGTAGGAACTAAGAGAAAATACAGAAATTTGAATTTGAATTTGAACATACACCTCTTAACAATACGATTATTTTACAAAATTTTATATTTGTTATATATATATCTACAACACGATTCTGTATACATATAAACACCAAGCTTAATCTTATTTGGGTGAAGCGCATATATAATTAACCTATACATATATATACCCCACTATATAATTAACCTATACATATATATACCCCCATACCGTCCAAACCCAACTGGCCCGTAGACGTCAGCATGGGAGTGTACTCAATGTATACTCCCATACTGACGGCTGCTCCCCCAGGGCTCAGGAGGGACGTTAAAACTTCGAATACATCATCATCATCATCATATACCCCAACCCTTGTATGGGTGTGTACGTAGCATCTCAACGGAACCCATCTTATATGAAGTTCAAATTAATGATTTCGTACATATATTTAAAATTTTGACATTCACGGAATTACGTATATAGGTTAATTAATTTATCGCGGTGAAAAAAAAAATTAAATAAGAGATCCGAGCCATATGATGGCGATGAAGACGCTGCACCCGAAGATGGCAGCCGTTTTTTCCAAAAACAAAAGAGACAAGATTTCCTATAAAGATATATCAGTACTTAATATATCTTAGCTGTTGCGTTAACGGTTTCAGAGGAGAAGATTTAAGATGTAAAATAAGACTGGGATAGAGTCTTTTGACTCTAGAATAAAATAAGACTGGGATAGAGTCTTTTGAACAAACTTAGTAAAGGACATTTAAATGATTTATAACAAACAATATATCTAAGATCTACATGTGTGGCTTCAAGGGAGAAAATGTTTTTAGTCAATATATTAGTCTTTGCAAAATGACCCATGGAGCAGGGCCAAAATTTACCCAAGGGTAAACGCTGAAGACGCTGCACCCGAAGATGGCAGCTGTTTTTTTCCAACAAAATTAATTAAGAGACAAGTTTTCCTATAATGATATATCAGTGCTTATATCTTAGCTGTTGCGTTAACGGTTTCAGAGGAGAAGATTTAAGATGTAAAATAAGACTGGGATAGAGTCTTTTGACTCTAGAATAAAATAAGACTGGGATAGAGTCTTTTGAACAAACTTAGTAAAGGACATTTAAATGATTTATAACAAACAATATATCTAAGATCTACATGTGTGGCTTCAAGGGAGAAGATGTTTTTAGTCAATATATTAGTCTTTGCAAAATGACCCATGGAGCAGGGCCAAAATTTACCCAAGGGTCGCTATTTGAACAAACTTGGTAAAGAACTACCCTGGCATGATAAACACAAGCTATCTAAGCTCTGTCATTTGTACATTTGGAGAAGAAGATTATTTAAATTTTCACTATATAGTACATGTATAAACATATGTGGAAAACTGACTCAATTCCCTGGCGGCCACTTTTTTTAAATTATCAGAGCAATTTTAACAGTCTTTGTAGAGGTACACTTAAGCAAATTTTTAAATCTTGCCACTATTTGGAGGAAAAAAACAAACTTTTAGGTGTTTCCTTTCTGTTGCCATGGCAACCAGAGTTCTTCACGGAATCCAATTCTTTGAATCACTTTGAAAGGAGACCGCCCAAGGAACATTTTTGTAAAGTTTTCTGAAAAATTGCCAAGCAGTTTAGGAGGAGACGTCGTTTGAAGCAAATGTTGACGGACGGATGAATAAAGACCGGTCAAAATTAATAGCCCATCATGAGCGTCTGGCTCAGGTGAGCTAAAAGGAAAAACGATTATATTTTTTTAATGCGGACGTTAACTACACAGGTACTTTAGTCATGCCAGGGTCCAATTCCACCAACGTTTACTTAGCGTTAAGTTGTACTTAAATTAAGTTTTTCACTTAAATTAAGTAGAA
>JAULCC010069863.1:0-14699 GCA_032358795.1 Nuttallia obscurata | reverse complement strand
TCGTGTCATATGTTTTTTAGTCAACTCGTTTCATAAATATGATATTGAATTAACACTCATGTAAGATCCTCTATTTATTGTTAAATGTTCCTATTATTATGTTGCTTATTGTAACCATGATGAGGCTGAAAATATGTAACGCTGTTTTAACACCACAAAGTCCTCATTTAGCTCGTTTTGCCGGCCAAACGGCTCAACTTGCGAAAACAATGTTTAGGCTTGATGAAGATTATTTTCTGCTTAACATAGGCTATATTGAAATACAATAAACGCAAAAATTAAAATACTTACACTCTTTTGAAATCTGAATCGATGATACTATTTGCTTGGCGTGGTAGTTGAAATGGTGTTAAGAGTCACTTTGGTCTACCAAGCTGATAAATTGATTTTTAATTGCTAAGCTCATGAATTTTTGATGTGATACGTCGCTGCCATTTAAATGTTCCATAACAAATTCTCAAAAGCATTCATGGAAAAAATATCTATCAAGGCAAAGTAACTCCCCAGTGTCAATTTGTAAATCAATATGTAAGGTTTTGTAAATATTGTCATTTATCACTGTTGCATTTTTAGAAATACTGGGATTGGTCTGCGTATTTACATTTAGCACTTTTCTAACTCACATTAGTACATGTATCATATCAACGTCATATATCTAAATAAACAACATTTGGTCTATAGCAAATTAATGCTACTTTCCGTTTAAACTGCACTACTATTCCATTCACTGCATAAAATATAAATACGGTTCGTATTCAGTGGTACACAAACAAACAAAATTATATACATAAAACAAGAGGACCATGATGGTCCTGTAATCGCTCACCTGAAATTATGTCATACAAAATATGAAACCCTATGCAATGTCACATTTGAAACAAAATGATAAATGGACTGTATATGATCGACCTTACACAAAAAATATTTTAGCTCAAGTCAATGTTTGATCTTAGAAAAGAAGACATAAACTATTCACAAAAGAATACATTTGATGTGTGATGTCAAACGATAGAGGTTATATTTAACCGTGGGGTTACCATTTGAACACACTTAGTTTTTTTCTGCTCAGGTGAGCTACAAATGTTTTCAACAAATTTTCACTATCTTTGCCAAAATAGAACTATCTAATAATTGTAAAGTACATGTGCATGTATATCAGGAATGAACACAATAAATCAAACTCTACATATTACACTGTTTTCCACATAATGCTTTATGTTGCCTAAGGAATAGCACCGTAGCTATTTAAATCACACCAGACATTCATATTGCACGTGTCTTGTGTGAACAAATCTTTTCATGTTCACTATGAACATATCATAAAAAAACCTTTTCCGTCACTTTGACAATTATCAATATAGTTTGTCCATATTTTGTCATTGTTGTAAGTGTTGCATGCCTCTTTAAAAATTAATATATTTATGTCATGGATGTCAGTTTCTTATAACCTAACCTTATTCCTGGAGCGCTCATCTATACTTATACGTATCAACAGAAGCAACTGAGAGTTTTCCCATTTTTAAACATGGAAAACTAACATTTTATCCTTAAGTTGCAATGTCAAAAATCGGTCACCACAGCGGATGTGGATAGTTGGGATTCTTTCCAGCTTTGCCTAGAGATTTAAGAGCAAGTTGTACTACAAACACCTGGCCCCATGTTCACAAAACTTTATTTAAATCAGCATTAGGATCAGGACCAACTCCATAAATTTTATTTTCTTATTCAGTATTGCTTAAAGACTAACATGCTTTATACAAGTGCTATCTATTGTTTAGAAGAATAAAGATGTAAACTTAAAAATGTATTGCACTTATTATTGATTAGAAAAATAACAAATGTTTAATTGATCCTTATAAAATAAGGATCATCTTTTGAATCACCTTTAAAATCAGGATCAATCTTTCTAATATAATTTTTTGACTTATTAAAACTTTATTGTAAAGAGACAATCAGTTCTATATGACTTTCTGTAACAGTGGTTACATGTGCATTATCTTTACATCAACTATATCATGTTGAAATCATTCAGGACAATGTATTCCTGGTTTTGATTTTGAAAAGATTTGTGAACAATGGGACTGGTTTTCCAAATCAAAATTTGTTTATTGTTTGGTTTTTTTAAATAGGAATATCCATTTCAACATTCGGTAAATCCGCCCAAACGGATTTAACACACCTGATAAGTTCGTCTTTATAACGGTGTACCATAGAATTCTCCGACTTTCTGGCTGCGGTGTCGTTATACTTTTCCCAATTCCTGTAGTGGTGTAGAAGACCCGCACTGGCTGGTACCTTGTATGTATCGAACCCATGTCTATTCTGTGGCAAATTATGTATACCAACTGTATGTACCGCGTCGGATCGAACTATATATTTGGAGCGCATATTATGGGGAAATATGTAGGTTTCATGAACGGTTTTTAACAGAGTGACTAGTTTATATTTGATTGCACTTTCGATTCCGGTGTAATTCAATTTCGGATCATCCCATTCTTTTCTGTAGAACACATTTTGGAAAAGATACGCCCCGGATTTTGGAAGTTTGCCAAGCATTTCTTTCCAAGTATGGGTATTTATATCACGCGGGACGATGAACTCGTCCAAATCAAAGTAAGCTAGGAATTCGGAATGTTGCCCGTTTCTTCGCCAGCATTCATTGAGCGCCGCAAGCTGTCCGAAATAATGTATTTCCGATGCGTCTGCGGTGGGCGGCCACGTGTCCACACCCATAGGCAGGTTCCAGTTTACCACTTCCGCTAAACCACGTTCCTTGTAGTAGTCCAAAACTGTGGCCACATTTCTAGCAGAAGAATAGTTGTAAAACGTAAATCTTTCAGCACCAAGGATTCTGTTCAATTCAATCCACTCCACTAGCTCGTACGCCCGACCATACCGGAAGTTAAGAGGGGTCAAACAAACCGTGAACTGTCTCGTGTAAGGTCTCTGTCTTATCCGTTTGATCCTTAATAGGTTAAGTGGTGTGTCACATCTCGATGTTACTATAGAAACCGTATCTGGAACTCTGTTCTTATTCACTCGGCATGTGAAAGTTACAGCACAATATCTGAAGTAAAAGAAAGAAAAACGAAATGTGTCAATAGCACCACTTGGTTCTATATGTATACAGAGCAATAGGCAAGTCTCAACCAAGTACGATCATTCTCTTCAAGACAACAACAACATTTTTCTGTTTAACTGCACAATAAATGGGCACTCTCCTGATATTGTTTAAGTTTCCTTTCCTTTGAAATTTCTTAGTAATAAATAACTTTAAATGCTGGTCTCGTTATTGATTACATGTACGTCACAAAATGCTGAACCGTTTTAGAGCAAGTACTAATTGATTGGAAAGAATACCTACAGAGCTAACCGCTAACTCTCGGACAAATTCAAATTCAAAACCTAGAATTCGACGACAGCGCCTAGTTACCGGAACACAGAACGTCAGCGGCAATATACATTCTCCAAAAACTTATTTTTAAGCACACCTATTAACACTTTTTTACTATGCTTTTGACATTCCATGCATATTGGAGTACATAATAACCCTGACATAACACATAATTGTACATTAACAGATATTAACGATTACGTAAATATAGATTTATTTTTAATTATTCAGGAATTAGATTTAGCCATGCTAGATGTTTACATCATAGCGCCATGGCCAAGTCGTTGATTTGCAATCTCCCAGTCCCTCACCGCTGACGGTTCGAATCCCGGTCTGGGCACTTCGGATTTTTCATGTGAGAAAGCCTTCCAGCTGGCTTGCGGTAGGTCGGTGGCTCTACCCGTGTGCACTCTGTGCCTGAAATAGTGTGCAGGGTTCTCCCGGGGTTTACCTCCACCTGTAATGAGCTGGACGTCACGATATGACTGAAATACTGTTAAAGCGACGTTAAATTCCAAATTAACAAATAAACAACCAAGCGCTATATATAACTTTCGACATTTTACAGTGAGACAAAAGGTCGCTGAACTGGTTTCTAACGTTAGTCAACGAAACAAAAGGGCAATATAAAAGTCTAAACAAGGGCTTACACAGTGTGCAGCTCAATTTAATTAGACCCATTTTTTCCTGACAGCCATGAAATCTGCTGATGCTAAAGAATAGCTTAGCAATATATATATGGCAAACCCATTCGCCGCTTGATGGGCAAACCCATTCGATGCTTGATGTCATTTTGTCAGCTATCGCACAATATATCGATTTAGATAAAAAGCAGAACACTACAGTTGGCAGTGATATTGACCGGTATTCGTCCTCAGCATTACTTGAACATTCTCTGATATGAAATGGCATGGAACCTTTTAAAATCACTCGTCAAAATGTTCCCATAAGTCGCCCTTAGAGTATCTGACAATTATCCGTTTACATAAAAGGATAAAAAAGCTTTTTCATTATTACTTACGACAATAGACTATTTTCATTCGTTTTTATTGTTTTTGGTTATATATGGTTGATACATATAGACTTACATGAACCAAATAAAAGAAAATGAGAAAATAATTCCCTTCAAAATAATTTTATAAATTTGGAAATATATTTTTTCTCCAAAATAATACATTGTTTTTCCCCTTTTGGAAAGGGTTAGTTGTGGGGAACATTCAACGATACGGTCATCCATGCGTTAGAGTCCATAATTTCGGCCGTTTTCATTAACATATATAGTTATTGGTTCACGTATTTGCTGATTCGGTTTGATCTAGGTACAACTGCACGTAACTTGTTGGCGTTACTTGGTCAAAATAATATGACAATCTAAACGTTTGACAGATGTAGCGATAAAACAATAGAAATTCACAAAATAAAAGGCAGGACACTTCAGCAGGGAGTCAATTTGACCTGTAAGTGTCATCAGTCGCTTTTCATAAGATTGTTATTATTTTTAAAATGACTCAGGACCTTTTAACCTTTAGCCTGCTAAGGGCGACCGTGATATAATTTGCAAACAGCTCGATTCCAGATTAGACGCCGAGTAATCCCGCGTCTAATCAGGATCCAAGCTGTTTGACACTCGGCCAATTGTTTCTCTAAATATTAAGCAATTCTGATGAATTTTAAAATATAGGCAGACGGCCGTTTAAGCAGACGACATTTATTCAGCAGGCTAAGCGTTAATGTTCTACACACCATTACCACTAACTCTGCAACTGATCATACTTAAACGAGTCAAGCAGGGTGTTTCATGAACGTAACGCGATAGGTGTCGCCGTCTATCGATAATGCACAGCAAAACCAATAATGACAATTATGACAATAAATAAAATATTATTTGTATGACGTGTCATAAATCAGTGTAAATAATACACATAGTTTCGGCATTTTAACCATCAGCTATAACTGTTCTGGTATATACATAAGCGATTATTGATCCGATATTTGAACAATAACCCATTATTTATCCGATATTTGAACAGTAAGCCATAATTATCCGATATTTGACCACATACATGTAGTAGTGTTTTTATTTAAGTCTCACCAATATACATGTACACACATAGATGTTACAGTATCAATATTTACAACACAGTGTATATTGCAACTCCATTATAGAGTTGTAAGAGCCTATCACAGCTTATATTACTTTGAGTGTATATGTATATGTGATGAATTAACACGCTAACGCAGTGCCTTTTCCACCATTTTGGAACACCGACCCACGCCCCTGGAATAGGGAATTTAAGCACAAAAAAACTATAGATTGAGAATTTTAAGTGCTTTTTTGCTATAGTAAAAAAATATATAGCATATTTCTTGTTATTAATAAAGCTTTACTGTTATTATCAACAATAACATATCAGTTCAAAATTTTATTTCACACGATATACAAGCAGTTTTGCTACTAAAATCCATGAAATAGATTAATTTTTACCACCTGACTTGATATTGGGATTTTTCCTCCAAAAGTTGGGGGAAAAACATACTTTTTGGCATTGGGAATATAACCCAATAATGGCTATGAAATCGGCTGAAAAAAAGCTCTGTAACGCTAAAAACAATCTTAATAATCATATATAAATGGATGAATTTAAAATCTGCAAATATTAAAAGATAGCAAGTAACTGAAAAGAAAAAGAAGCACTGATGCGCATAGTTAAGGAATGTGTGCAAAAGTTCAAATATCACGCTGATCAGATCACCGTGAGCCGGATGACCAAGATAACAAAGTTTTACTAGAAACATGAAGTTAAAATTATGAGCATCATTGACAAATATAGACACCCTATTTACAAATGATAGATTTTAGCACAGGTTCGAATTATATCTGAGTTGGAAAACAAGAAATGAATGTATCAATGTCAAATAGTGTCATAAACATGTTATTTGAAATTATAACATAAAATGATAGATGTTATTTTATATAATATTACACTAGGCAATTTGATAAAACATGGCATTCATTTTCAATATTGTCCCATAAGAAAAGCGATAGCTTTTACTTGTCGGGCATTTTTGAAAGTATTTAACTTATGTAAAAAGTGTTACATGTATATAAATATGGTATAATAATAATAATAATAATAATAATAATAATAATAAAAATAATTATAGTAACGATAATGATAATAACAATAATGATAATAATAATAATAATATAATTATTATTGATAATAATATTGATAATAATAATAATAATAACAGTAATAATAATAATAATAACAATAATAATAATAATAATAATAAATATAGTAATGATAATGATAATAAAAATAATAATAATAATAAAAATAATATTAATAATAAAAATAATTATAATAATGGAAATAGAAATAATAATAATAATAAAAATAATATTAATTATAATAATATAAATGATAATAATAGTAATAATAATAATAATAATAATAATGATAATAATAATAATTTGAATGTCCGCCATTTGACCACATATGTAAAGTGTTAGCCTTTACTTGTTAAGCATTAGATTTTATTTGTTCGGTATTTGCCCACATTTGCAAAGCGTTAGCTTTTACTTGTCCGGCATTTGAACACGTATGCATTTACTTTCTGGCATTTGATCACAAATGTTGCGTTAGTTTTAATATGTCCGGCATTTGAACACAAATGTAATGCGTAGGCATTTACTTGGCCGGTATTTGACCACATGTGTTTAGTGTTAGCTTTTACTTTTTTGGTACTTTTCCACATATGTAAAGCGTTAGCTTGTTCTTGTCCGGAATTCAATCACATATGTGAAGCATAACCTTTCATTTGTCTGGCATTTGGACAAAATGTCTGGTCCGACATCTCATCAAACATGTAAATTGTAATATTTAACTTGTCCAGCATTTCACTACATTTGTAAAGCGATAGGCTTTGTATTCCCGGCACTTGACCACATATGTAAAGCGATCGTTCTTTATCTGTGTAGCACTTGAACACAAATATAAAGCCTTAGCCTTTTTTGATCCGGTATTTGACCATATTTTTAAAGCGTAAATTTTTTGTCAGTCATCCGACTACATATTTAAAACTGAGCGTTTATGTTTCCGTCATTTGACCAAATATGTAAAGCGTAAGCTTTTATTTGCCAAACACCCTACCATATTTGTAAAACGTTTGTGTTTACTTGTCCGTCATTTGACCACAAACATTATGTGGTAGCTTTTACTTGTCCGGCATTTGAACAGAAGGCTGATACTGGTCCGGTGTTTTGACCGTTAACCATTACTGACAAAGCATCTGAGCTGGTATTTGAAAAGCCATATTTTACTGTTTGAACATATTAGATTAGATATAGATTCGCGTCTGATTACTTTTAGAAGACGATAATAAAACATTTACGAAAGAAAACAAAAGTTACCGGTTAACAAATGAAAGTTTAGAGCTGTTTAATTATTTATTATGTTTCAGTGGTTTTGGGATCTCCTTAAAATATCTTGTAACGTTGTTGTCAATTGCTCCTCGGAAATATCTGCAATCGATAAATTTGAGAAAAAAAAATGTTTAATTTGCATGACAGGGGCTGGGCTACAATTTATTACAAACTTATGCAAGGCTCTCTCCCAAGATAAATACAAAATGTTTGCACTGCAAAAGTAACTAGGTAAAGCATATACATATATATAGATATGTGTTAAAAAAAACACGAAAAACATGTTATCCTGTATGGTATTGCGGCGTGCAAACTTCGCAAGTTACAACGTGTACAAAACATATGCGTCAAAAAGGTATTAAGACACAGTAAACATGACAGTTCCAAACTGGCTCTATTTGACCTTCGGTGGCTGCCAGTCAAAGGACAGCTAGAATATTTAAGTTTTAAAATATTAACTTTCAACTACAGCTGCCATACCAGACAAGCGCCTGACTACTTGGTTGAACTTTTAACCCCATACGCATCTCGACGACCCGGTATGAGATCGAATGCAACTTTCGAAGGTTGCTATACTGTTCCTTTCAACAAAAACAAAACATTTTATGATAGGAGTTTTAGTACAACTGTGCCGAAATTATGGAACAATCTATCGTTTAACTCAGAAAACATTGCAGTGTATAAAAAAAATCTAAAGACGTTTTATATTAGTGATTATTTCTCTTTATTTCAAGCATTCAATTCTATCTATTAGTATATAAACATTGTACAACATTTTATTTGCAGTCTTATCTTCATATCACCGTCAGTGTTCTTACTTTTTACAGTGAGTGTTTTAAACCTTATTAAATCTAGCATGTTCTAAGTGTTTTTTATCTTACAAACGTTTTCTGCACAAATAAGATGTCATTATTAGATTTTTTTATATTTTATAAGATGTGATTAACCTTTTATTGTGTTTCAAGATAGTTTAATTCTTTTCATAGTATATTATTTATATCAATTATGTGTTGATGTACAACGCCACTTAATATGACATTTTCTGTATATAGATGTAGGCGTTTAAACAAATAAAATACATTGACATTTACATATACATGTTTATTATAGTCTCACCTTAAAAGTAAAAGTATAAATGGCAAAAAAAGCACCTATTATATCACATAGTACGTAGCCATTACTATATGAAAATATTAATATATGTTTGTCGGTTCAGGAGTTTAACAATGTTGTAGAGCGATAGTACTATATCGGCTTTATACTTAATACTTAATACTAGCTCTACTTAATTATTTCCTTCCTGTCTTATCGTGTGTGATACAGTTATCTCACTTGTGTAAGTGGATGAACAAACCCGATTTTTATGAGTATCTAATGTGAAAAGGAGGAAGATTTCCTTGATGGCAAGTGTACAGTTTACAGTGTGTTTGACTTAAGGGGCGTTACACGTCCAATGATTTGTATGGATACCACAGCGTCGAGATCACAGCGGACAAGCAAACATCTGTATAAAATTATAAATACATGTAGAATGTGTGCGATAAATATATATTACATTTTCGAATTGTATATATTTATTCTTTACTTCAGTTTCATCATGGTCACATCACACACATAAAAACATGACTTATTAACAGCAATACACAGTAATCTATATTTAGTAAAAGGTACGATGTTGTAAAATATTAAAACAGATTTTGCCACATATCCTGCACATGGCTGGCTTAGTAAAAAGGAATTGTGATTGGTTATGACAGTAAAGCGAGAAGAAATTTACTTCATAACAATTGTAAGTAAAACAACATTGGCCCTAGATTGCATAAAGTGACGTAAGTCATCCTTAAACAACTACAACTTAGGATTTTGGGATATATAGGCTGCCTATGTTTTAAACTTATTTCATCGCCAATGTTGAAAGATTGCATATTTAAAGGGGCTTTCCCTAAAACGTTCGCGTTTTTTAAGAGTGTTATAAGTATGTTTTAATTGATTATTTATTAACATCCAATAAGAGTTTCATACAATCAAGTTTACAAAACAGAATAAAACAGAATAGAACAAATTACATAACACAACACATCTCAGACTCACGCATATATCTACATCCTTTTTTCTTTCTTTTTTTTTTGAAAAATATACGTCAACCTGTCACATTGTTAATATACATAATTTACAAATATTTATTATAAACAAATAATATAGATACACTTAAACAAGCAAATTATATGTTTAAGTGCCTGTATGCAAGTACTTTATATTTAATATGCATATGTGTAACACACATTATGATTCCAAGCTAACCCTTCTACTCAAAATTTGAAAAGGGTCGAGATTTATCCTGTATGCCTTTGACACTAGGTATACTTTAATATTGTGTTTATCAAGTTTTATTTAATTTTATTATCTTAGCAAATACCTGACGGGCAAAACTGATCAATCTAAAATATGATTGAAGCGTAATGAGTGGAAGAATAAGGCATAGGTCAAAATAAGGCATAGGTCAAAATAAGGCATAGGTCAAATAAGGCATATTCTAAGTCTTATTATTCAAAATTTCAGGAGGCGAATTTTTAGGACTAATATTTACGGTCGGTTTTAATGGCAATGGCATACAGTTTTTATATTTTTTGACCTTTATCAAATTTTGAGTAGAATGTAAACAAACATAAACTTGTGTGGGAATTTTGTAAAACTTCCCGTTACTGTTGTGAGAAAAAAAAACAATGTTGAAAAACGGCCGTGTCCGATTTTACTCGTCAGCGGTTTAGAACGTATTCGTGAGAGATTTAGTTCCGTTATATTCCGATGATTTTCCTATATTGTCGGTGTATATCCGGCCATTTTCGTACAGTCTATTTGCATGCGCCGATATTCGGAATATATTCCGGACATTCTAGTAAAACCCCGCTAAATTCAAATGCTTATTGTTGTCGAATCAAAGTCTTCACGATGAACGAAATTAAAAATCTTCAAAAGATGTTATGTCCATATTCTGAACTTTACCAGGGCGCGATATAGATGTTTATCTTACTCATAGTATTAAAAATACATTTTGGAGAATCTGATTAAAGCTATAAATTCTATCAATTTTTTTTAGGGAGAGCCGCTTTAATGTCTGTCTGAATAAGACACTTTGACACTACAAACATGTATATATATTTTGGCATGTATAAACTGATACCAGACATGAACAGGATATCTATCCTACTATCCTGGTCATATGTATCGCCTATCAGTAAAACAATCAGTATAAAAGGCGGGTGAACTAGTGAAATTACGTGTTACATGAAACGACACATAATTTCTTCAACAGAATACATGTAGTAACTGAATTGAAAGCTTCGTTTTTTCACATTCATGTAAATCTTCGAACCAACCATATTACAAGCTTCCTGGAAAGGTTGTGATTTCAATGCACTATGCTTTCACAAAAAAAACGTCTAAAATAGGTCAGAAGTTTATATTTAGATTTTGGATTTGTGCCCATTTATGCAATGGCAATAAGATAACATTACAATGAAACTAGTTTTCTTAAACAGTTCAATCACTCGTCGTTATCAGTAGCTGAAAACTTTCCTACTTGAAATTTCAGTGAGAGACTCACTGTGAAGAATATCGCATATGCTGGGGGTTATTATCAGGCTGGAATTCGAACCTGCAACCAGTTGATCGGAAGGTCAGTCACTTGATCACCGCAATACCAATACCTGGCTAAAAATTCACCAACCCGTTCTTTGACTTGAAACCCTAAGTTCTAACCCTGTAGTCTGGCGCCCAGCACCATCAATCTGACAAAGGCTGAGTGCCAACAGTGGGCAGTAAAAAAGCTGGACTCGTAATGTAAGATAGAAATACGGTCGAATCCTGATGACACAGGGTAGCAAGCAAATCGGACCGATGGGGTCGGACAGCAAGACAAGACAACTTAAACCGTGTTACATCACAGCAATATGTCCGGGCCCGACGGTACGGGGTAGCAAGTAATTCATGACAACAAGATAGCCGGGCACTGTGCTACAGGACAATAATAGTGTCGCGTCCAAGCGGTGATGTGGGGGGGGGGGTAGACTGTCAGGCCTGGGGGGACTATACAGCAATGTGCATAGGCCCTGTGATACAGGACAGTACAGTCATGTAATTTCTTGTAAAGGGTGGCAAGTAAATCAGACCTGGTTGTATCGGACAAAATGACATGCGGTCGCTGTGCTACACTTCCATGGTAATGTTCAGGGAAGCAAGAAAGACAGTCGTGGTTGTACCGAACAACATGATATGCGGTCGTTGTGCTACACTTCCATGGTAATGTTCAGGGAAGCAAGAAAGACAGTCGTGGTTGTACCGAACAACATGATATGCGGTCGTTGTGCTACGCTTCCATGATAATGTTCAGGGAAGCAAGAATGTCAGGTATGGTGGTAACGAACAGCCCTGTGCTACAAAGTCATGTGGTATTGGTATGTGATGATAAGTACGCCGCCGCCTGGTTCATTGATATTTTGATTGCATGTACGCCGCATCCGGGTTAAGTGGTACTTTGATTACAAGTACGCCGCGGGCTGGTCCTTAGTACTTCTTATTACAAATACGCCACGGCCTTGTCCAGTGGTATATGGTGACAAGTAAGGCTAAGCCGCAACAGAGTCAGATGGTATTGATGGCAAGTACGCTGAAATCGGATCTGGAAAAAGGTACTTGATGACAAGAAATCCGCGGCTTAGTCCTGAGGTATCTGATTAAAATACGCCGCGGCCAGATCCAGTGGTATTTGATGACAAGTAAGCCGCAACAGGGTCAAGTGGTATTGATGGCAAGTATACTGCAATCAGGTTCAGTGGTATTTGATATAATGTACGCCGCTGCCTGGTCCAATTGTATTTGATGACATGTACGACACCGCCTGGTCCAATTATATTTGATATTATGTACGACGCCGCCTGGTCCAATTATATTTGATATCATGTACATCGCCGCCTGGTCCAATTGTTTTGATATCATGTACGTCGCCGCCTGGTCCAATTGTATTTGATATCATGTACGTCACCGCCTGGTCCAATTGTATTTGATATCATGTACGTCGCCGCCTGGTCCAGCTGTATCTGATAACATGTACTTCGCCGCCTGGTCCAGTATTATTTAACTTTCATGTACGCCGCAACCGGTCCGATATGCTAGCGCGGTAGAGGCCTGCAATTCAGGCTATTCAATGTTTACTTAATCAAACGAAAATTAAATATGACGCTTTAAAGGGTTCATTAATTACAATTTGGTGTGTACGTTTATTGTCTAACAGGGGTTCAGTCCCGCGATTACCAGTACTATACACTGGGCGCAACAAAGAACCAGGGGGTTCTACAGTAGAACTCTCGGTATCCGCTTCCATCTCTAGGCCTTCCATTAGCCCTAGATGGCTTATAGGCTAATCATTTTAGGATCATAGATTCTTAAGAACTTGCGTCCGTAACAGAAAGATGCTAACGCATCAGACCAATTCCGCACCGTGTGGGGTTCGAACTCACGTACGCCGGCTTACATACCAAACGCTCTAGACCACTGAGCCAAAAACATCGCTTCCCTGACGCAGTTGTCAGAGGTTGTATTTAAACTAATCGAGGTAGTATGCAGTCAGCCGTAACACACACCCTCTACAGAAAGTCATCATTAATTATGACAGGATGACTTTTTAAAGTCAGAAACCATTTTAAGGTTGTGTTTTTTAACAAGTCCAGGTGCCGGTAGCCTGAATGAGCGCCCATCTTACAATCTTGCGTCCGTAACAGAAAGATTCTACCGCATCAGAAGAATCCCGCACTATGTGGGATTCGAACTCACGAACACCGGCTTACAAGCCCAACGCTCAAGACCACTGAGTCAAAGAATCGACTCACTGACGCAGTTGTCAGATGTTGTATTTACACTAATCGAGGTAGTTTGCAGTCAGCCGTATCATGATGATATGCGGAGGTTCAATATATTAAACGCTGTCGCCCTTTCACATGTTTCACTTGTCTTTTCTATTGCAGACATTTTATTACAAACGAGACTGTTTTATTTTAACTTCAAAGCGTGACCTTGATATTCAAAGATCAGACGCCGAGTAACTCGGTGTCTAATCCGGATCCAGGCTGTTTGACACACGGTCATTTGTTTCACAAAATATTAAGGGAAACCGATGCATCTTTAAATCAAAGCAGACGACAGTTTAAGCAGACGACAATATTTCAGCAGGCTAATGAGAAATTATAACGTCGTTCACATATCTGACCTGTTGAGTATTGTTGGGTAGTGATACGCTGTCTCATCTGACCGTTTTACTATCTCGGCACGTTTTCCAAACTTAATCATGTGTGTTATCGTATCTAAGGAAGAGATATGCAGTCTAAGCCTATGTCTATAAAAAAAGATCAAGAAAAAAGCATATCCTGTCAACATAACGCTTAATACATCTTATGCTCGCGTAATTTCCTCACAGTGCTAACAACACAGAAGTGCGTATCGATTTGTTAATGTTAAATAGTCCAGTCCCTCTTCGAAAATCTTGACATATTCGAAAGTGCTACACTTCAGATCAATATCACCGGTCTTCAGTATATAATAAAATGTCTCAATAGTAGGTTATTTGTGTACGAAATTATGAAATTATCACCAATACGAAAGAAGAAACATCAGAAATCATATGGATACCGTGATGGATTTAATTTTCCCTTCGATGCCATTGTAAATAATTTACCTATTTTCAAAATCATTAGTTTCAGCATTCCTTTAGGCGCCATTTTTTCTAACGTATGCAGGGTCCGACATTTTTTAAATAGCAGGTTGCCCACATGGGCAACCAAAAATATTTCTGGTTGCCCTGAGTTTAGCGTGCCTTGTTTACTA
>JAULCC010069641.1:0-11435 GCA_032358795.1 Nuttallia obscurata | reverse complement strand
AAAATGAGGTTGCTTTATTATTTTTTGAAAGGTTAATTATATAATAAATATATATCACCTTTATAACCTTTTGGTAAAACATATCGCAACGTCTTAAGTTCCTTTTGATGTTAGCGTTTTCAATCTTGGTTTGAAAAAAATTTCGTAGAAATAATGTATCTGCATGTGGATAATTGTAAACCACAAAATGGCCGCAGCATTTTAAATGCACCCAAAACCACACACACTGCATACTGATATTGCATAAACTTAACACAAATCAGTGTCATTGTCGAAAACATATTTTATCAAAATGTCGTATATGGCAGGTGTGTGTGTGTGTGTGTGTGTGTGTGTGTGTGTGTGTGTGTGTGTCTGTGTGTGTGTGTATATATATATATATAAATTAATGATGCTAAACTAGATTATCTGTACGATTTAAAGCAAAACGCGAGTAGAATTGATGGTGTGTTTTCCTAATTTGGCCTTCTCGTTGGCCAATATGTATATTTCAGGATTATCTTTATTCACGGCTTACAAGATACCACGTAAAAATGTAAATGGTCTTGAACTTAAATGGAGAAAACTAAACAATGCAGGCATAGAAGACGCGTTTTTGCTCCTTGAAGTTAATTCTGATAAATGTAGAGAGTAGCCTTAACAAAAACATTAATATGTTAGTCAACACATTGTGACATTGAATTATAACCTTTGTGTTGGTCATATATATGTTTCAGTCGAATTATTTACTAACAAAACTGCCCCAAAGAATGACACAATGGATAACTTAGTGTATTTATTGAAGCATTGACATATTTCAGATAGATTAGAAAGTCTTGACCAACATTTCGGTGATCAACTGCTTTGATATACACAAATGGTTAACATTGATCCGGACATTCGGTAAACATTCGGCTTGCATTTATATCGAGGGTTTCTTAATGTTTTTCTGTTGCTGTCATTGCCACCGTTTATTCCGTACGTAAGTGTGATAATAAAGTGATATTTAATCAGATATTATAAGCGGTCAAACATTTTGTCATATATGTATTTTATTTCAGTACATATTTCACGTCTATAAATGGATTAATGTATAGAGAGAACATGTCAAAGGTGCGGTTGATTGAATACCTTTAACATCTAATGTGTTTTCATGAAACACAGTGAAAATTAACGAATAAATTGTGCAAATGCCTTTTTGTTATTAAGTTTATATTAAATTAGTTATAGTAATATGAACATGTGTTTATGCAATATCTTTTCGTTCAGCCGACACTGTTTTTTTGTAAGTGTTTATTCAAACAAAAACTTTAAAGAAGTTCGTGCTGTATACATTTACCTTAACGACAAACAGCCCTTAGACCACACATCAGGACCACACATCCAAAGCCCGGAGATTTTGTAAACTAGATGTTGGAGTTTTCTCTGATATTTCAAAGCTAATGTCATTCGCAAAGGTCGTAAATAAGCCATAAAGATCTTACTTATTCAGCCGACCGCCAATGTGTTATCAATCCAGGAAAATATTTATTTTGACGTGTGTAGTTTAAAGGGAGATAAATCTATAGGTAACGTACAGAATATACTTCTTTACAGTGTATATCGAGTTTACAGTGCAAAAATGCTTTATTATCTCTTGGGCGTATTATGAATAATCTTGACATTTTAAAAAACATCCAAAGCAAAACAATGAAAGTTATCAAATAGAGTTTTCAAGGTAGACAGGCAGTAAGATAGAATATGACGAGCTTAAGATATATGTCAAAGTTAAGCACATAACATATTGGAATTGAACATTAGAATATCAACTTAACGTATGACGTTTGACAGAAATAACAACTGACAATCATGCATAATTGTGACGTTAATAATTTCGTTAGTTTTCTGCAAAATGCAGAGTCTTATAAACCATTTGCTTAAACATGTCATCTTTTATTGAAATTGTCCGTTCTGCATCATAGACACAAATAGAAAGACACAAATGTTTATGTCATTACTAAAATGTGCGGACATTGTTGTGAAAAATATTCAACTACGTTATAAACAACGAAGTTGTGTTATATTACACCTCGTTTGATATCTTATGCTAAACTTGAAATTTATAATCATAAATCGTTTAAAAGTGATCTAAAAAATTATTCCTGTTGCTCCCATGCACACTGAACGATTGACAAATAGCTTCATATCATGAAATTCTGATCCGCAAATAACAACGACATGTTACTTATAAATAATTGTAACATCTTACAACAGTGCTATTAGTTTGTTAGTGTTCATAGCGCATCTAAAGTTTATTTCGGATCTAATTTATCTAATTATCCACGATAATGTAAATTATATGTTTTACAATGTACTCAGGATTTAATAGAATTGAAATAGTATTAAAGTATTTGTTTGTTTGCCCGGTTTTCGTAACAGCAAATAAACATCTATGCCCTCTTCATATTTGTAAGCTCGTATTTGGAAAATGTAAGACGACTTTGGTTTTAATTGAATACGGACATTGTGTCATAATGCAGAAATGTATTTAAAAATATCAATATAGTTTTTGCAACATATTTGGTTGCTCAGAAAACAAATTATGTAAATAATTTTACTTTATCACTGGCTAAGCCTCATTTGCTGTATGTTTAAATCCAACTATATATTCTTTTTTAATATTTGTATGATGAAATCGCAAAAAAAAAAAAACATTTGTTTTTCTCACAACAGTGGCCTCAATATTAATTACTTCGTGTTTGACAGAGCAAGTTATTTATGTATTTACCACTAGTGACATTTAGACATCGAATAATTTACTTTATGCTGTTTTTTAGCTGATGCGCATCTGTTTAGCACATATTCTTACATTCCAAATAGTTAAAATATAAACAATAAACAGATACTGAAATGTTTAGGAAATATTGGAAATTATTTTCTTATACGCGAAAAGTGTTTCTTTCGTTATTTTAAGCTTTAGAATATGTGTTAAGGTCATTGTTTATAATTTTGCTTTTTTGTTTCTATGAGTAATTGTGACCTACAGTGTACCAGTATCCTTGCATGTCATATTTATCACTGACAACAGATATTGACGGCCTACGTTTACCCTTTTGTTTCCGTCTCAGTATCGCTTTAGCTTTCTCTTCAACTCTGTCTTTAATCACAATCATGTTTGAGAAACGTTTTGGTGCTAACTAAACAGACAACGTAAAGATTTTGTTTTAAGTCCAATACTTACTTTGATTCTCATTCTTTTTGAAAAGGATAATTGAATTAATTTACAACACGGTTAATAAATCGAACTATCAGATAATTGTTCTGAATGCTTGTTATATTCATACATTTTATGTTTCAATGCATTTGGTATCATTTTTTTAATGCTACTCTTGTTAACTACGTGTATCCGCTAAATAAGCACACACGCTTTAGCATAATTATAAAAGGATAACATTTGCCGTAATATTTGATATCTGGTTCAATGAAACATATGTTCTTTTTATAGATTCATTACCAGCAACCATACATGACATAAAATGCTTCAAAGGACTATCTTTTGTAAACATCCGAATGACATATCCCATGAGTCTCATCATATAATGAAATTAACAACGATCTGGTTAGCCGAGTGAATAAATACGGCCAAACTTGCATTTATTAAACATATTAAGACGGGTACAGAAACAGCTGGAAATGATAAAATGCGGACAATACATTCATATCTGAACGGTCGTGTAAACTATGTATTTTGTGATAGTTCCACTAAATCGTCTATGTTGCATATAAATAGCGACACTACAACAACTCAACTGTATTACACAAAAATCGGCAAGAAGGAAAACGTATTGATTTTGATAACCAATCGGATATAGTTTTCGTTTCCAGTATCTCAGTCTCAGGAGAATTATTTAATCGGATGTTTTTTTGTGATAATATTGATCTTTATAGTTGTTTTACTGTTATTAGCCAGGAGGAACGTATTGTCTGATTGATGAACATTTATAGATTGTATTGTGTAATGTGTAGAATTACGATAAGACGTTAAACCGTTAACACATGATTGAAAGTGTTTTTGTTCATTCTTACGTTTGATTTAAATGCTTTAATTGCTACTGCAAATGTTGTAATATTGGTTTAAACAATATTTTATTCAGTGAAATGGATTGGACAACAGGCGAAGCCTGTCTAAGTCCTCTCCAGCAGGTACAAGAGTTATGAAACATGTTACACTCATTATACACAACAGTTTTACAGAACACAACATGGTCCATTTTGCATAACTTATAACAAACATAAGTATATATTGCAAATTGGTATATTTTTAACAATACATGAGAGTTTTTATTTTTTAACTAAGTTATTTTTCTGAGTGGTGATTGTTAAACAATGAAAAACATAGTTCAATAAGTTAATTTCAAATAATGAGAATGTTGTAATATTAATGTGTCAATGAAAGTAAGTAATTGAAAAATGATTGATAAAAAGTGTCTATCGTCGTGAAAAATATACAATCGAATTTGTTGGTGCAGCAAAACAGTATATTGTTTATAGATAGTTTGCTTAGTACTCGAAATTGCGTCTGTGTTTGATAAATACGTTAAGTCATTGACTATAGAAATAATTTTGCTGTGCGTTTATGTTCGAAATTTGATATTTGTATTAGGAAATATCTCGGCCATATTCCACTATGATATTATATTACGAATGGCCAATGACTCGTGTATAAAGCCATTTGTCAATACCATTGTGTTTAAGATGAGTTGACAACTATCATCCATAATTTCCAATTTTTAAGAAGTCAACTGTAATTCATTTTAAGATATGAGATAGTGATACTTCCATAATGGCATACTAGACGTGTAGGAGCGATCTTCTTGTTTTTTTACATAATTACAATGACCTATATTTGAAGTAAATATATATTTTCTATTAACATGACATCCGCTCACTGTTCACTATTCACTTTTTATCAGGATATTATTCCACGGCGTCTCATTGTCTACTATATATCTATCTTGTATATTCAATATTACCTGTCCTATCAAAAAGCATGTATCTTAATTTACTTTTTAATTCGATTTTTGCAGCAATTACCTCTTGTCTGATCCTTAAATAACAAATCTGAATTCATGTTTTTCACATATACCCAAGAAGCAGTTACCATTGTCTATATAGCCATTGAACTATATTTTATGTTACTGTTACAAAGTTGTATTCCTATCCCCTGTCACTTAAATTTCAAGAGTAAATTAAATATTAACCATAACGTCGTTATGACCGGAAGACAATTTTAAACGAAATAAATATGTTCTGTTTTCTTTAAAAGCAGTTTTATTTCATACAAAGATCTATTTAAATATTCCATATGCCCGACCTATCACTTATTATGCCGCTGTCCACATCTCAGTACCTTTTTATCTTATAGAAATAATAAAAACATTGTATTCATATTCTACTGACAGTATTTTTAAATAGCTTGCTATGAGGAAACGGTATTAATGATTCTAACTGTTGCGTAAAATTTTGTCTTTTAAAAGCTGATTTGACATCTATTTTATAGCTAGTTGCTTTTGTTCCTATGCATAATGTTCTTTTCAAAGTTTGCTTCATTTATTTTTTATTTTGTTTTATTTTTTATTTGTTTCTTTTTATATTTTTCTTTCGTATATTCTTAAACTCATTTATTTAACTTTATATATTTTCCTCATTCATCTATTCATTCATTTATTCATTTAGTTAGTTACTTATTCTTTTATTGAATCCGCTTATCATCTATTTGTTCATTTGTTTATTGATTTAGTAATGTCTATATCTATTATTCAAACATTAATTAACTTTCTAGGTATATCACTGGAATATATTGTTTACTTTACTTTGTCATATAACAATATCGTATTGTATTTGATCAGAATATTCTTAGTTCACCAGACCTATGTTTAATAAACGTTTTGTTGCATATTTGTTTAGAATATATTCTTCATATTCAGTTGTTTGAAACTATTGTTTTTTAATGAGCAAATCTTACTTACTATTGTTTATTGTGTTATCATTATCATATAATTTCTGTTTGCCTTGGCCAATTAACTCATACGAGTTTGTTTGTTAATTATAAATTCTAGTAACATTGCCATCTATAAATTTCGGGTAATTATTTGGTAATCAAACAATATGAGGGTATCAAAATAAAGACACGTTGTAGTTATCATAGCAACATCCATGTTACTAGCCTGATTTGTAAGAAAGTATCTACATATATTGTTAACCATGTCGGCATTAAATTGATTAAACATCGCCTATTAAAATTCGAATTAATAAAATAAATATATCTCATTATCTTAACAATACACATTTAGAGTACAAATAGATTACAATTTAGTTTCAGATGTTTTCGTATAAGCGCTCGATATTAAATCCATTGTTTTACATTTGTGCTAGCTGATTATCGACGGCGTTGCATAAATATGCCCATAAAAACATTTTATTAAGTTTTTTTAATTTCGTTTAACTTGCAGACTTTTATTCGAAAACACAACCATTTGAATTTGGCGGGATTTTACGAGAATGTCAGACATACACACCGACTATCGGCGTATGCGAACAGACTGTACGAATATGGCCGGATAGACACGGACGATATCGGGAAACCATCGGAAAATAACGAAACTAAAACACTTACGAATGCATTCAAAATTGCTGACTAATAACATCGACTGTTCTTCAGCTGAGTTTATAGTTAGTTATACATACAACGGATTTGCATACTATGACACTGTTTAAAAACGTGAAACTTTTAGAGAAATCCCCTTTAACAATGCAATAGCATTATGCTCTAATGAAAGCTAAATTTCACATCAGAGGATACTTTTTTCTCTCTAAACGATGATTGAGCCATACTGCTTTCAATCCAATACTTTCCATTTTGTGTGTTATTGTCAATTTACCTGTACGAATGTATTATATCGGACAATAAAATAATTTTAAACTAAGATAAGGTTAACTTACATAGGCAAACCCCCTATCTTCTATGGGCAGAAATGGGAGAACAATGGTTGTTGTAAGGTGAAGCTCGAACAAAGCCAATGGAGGGCAAACTCATCTCATTGTATTATTATTTATAGATGTGAAGAAACCTCCATTTAGTTTAAACTTATTTATTTTAGCTCGATTATGTTGAAATTATGAGATTATGGCTTGTAGAAACACTTTCGAGTCCGTATCCTGGGTAGAACCAGTACTTGGTATCAACAAATGAAGGTCAGGAGAAAGGCCCCCTTCGGGGTTCGAACCCGTAACCTCCTGAACGCAAGGCGGACACCATATCCACTACGCCACTGCGCCCATTTGTCAAGTATATATTTTGCATCATAGATAACAAAAAATTACTGAGAACAATGTATGCATTTTATATAAGTGTTTCCTCTTAATGATATAAACAAAACAGTGCTCTTGTACAAATGTGTTAAGGAAGGCGATTATTTTTTTCTCTTGCAATACTTGTAAAAAGACATATTGTAATGTTTAACACGGCTAGTTTAGGTTTATAACAAGATCAGTACTCAAAATGATGTAACGAAAAAGTGTTTAGCTTTTAAAAATAAGTTATATCCGGTCTCGTTAAGTGATAGTCTCAAAACTGGCGTCTATACAGTAGCTTTGTCCAGGGAGTTCCCTATTTCCTGTAAAAACTACAACACTTCAGATACAATTGTTACAGTTGTAAAGAAATTCAACAAAACATTGTTGTGCCTGTTAGACAACTACAACCAGAGCTAGTGGTTTACTATTTTTATACAAAGTTTACCATTACATGTAAGGTTTGATATAAAAACAAACAATCGCGTAATGAAAAGTATCAATACATGTGATTCAAACCACGTGCATTTTCTTAAGTAATTTTATTGCATTCTTAATTTTCTATATTGGCAGATTTTCACAACATTGGTTTTAAAATATCAAAACTTTTGGATAATGATAAGAAACAAATACAGACATATTTGAAATAAGATAACATAATCACGTTTATTTTGCTTGGGAAGTTCATTCGAATATTTGATGATTCGAATCTGCTAGCATATTGTATATTTTAACACAGAGGTACGAGCAAACTTACAAACCCCGCAACCAGTTTGAGATAGTTATTTGCATTATTTCTGAGAGTTGGGGCTTAGCTTTATACCTGGGAATAAAATTAATTGCCGTTTATATTTCATATACATAATAATTGTCTATTTCTTATAGCATTTTATGTCGAAAGGGTTGTAATGATTCAGTTTTCTTGCCAACGACTGGGTTGTGTATTATATTTAATATCTCCTTCATTTTCTCGGTTAATCTTAAGTTTGTATCTTATATGAAACGTATCAGCTTATGTAGTTCTTAAAAGATGTATAAAATTGGTTTTTCATGGGTAAATATAGAAAAAAACACCCTTGTAGATTGCGTGCCGCCTGTTTACGTCTTGAGTGTTGGTTCCATATACTCAACTTACACAATTATCTTCTTTATATAAACGTGCCTTATAAAAGGTTTATGCTCTACAAATGACGATAGGAAGCAAGCATTAAGTATGAACTTTTTGTTAATCAAATTGTACTAATATGAGGTGTATTCACCCGTCATAAATTTAAGCTTTAATGAATAAACGTATGAAATGATCAGACAGAAATACATGTAGTCTTTTAATGGACACACAACAGTTTCAGCAAAAGTTTTTTGGCGTCTAACTTTAGTTTAACCGACCATGAAAACATATGCGAACAGAAGTGACAATAAGTGCTGCCTTCAGTATAATCTCGTTAGCTTTCTCAGCATTTGGTTACAATATGATTCAAAGTACCATTAATATGTCATTGATTTTAAAGATAATATGTTCGTAGAATGGCGGTTTCATATATGGCCTTTTATAGCATGATTTATTATTGAACATAAACTTTTATTGCTGTAAATATACCTCTACGCTAACAAGATGATGTGTAAGAATGTCACTATGGGCTACGCAATGTATAATCTAAATGTACTGTATAATATTATAACATTGTACTACAGAACATGGTCTTATATCTATGTATCACATTTGTCATCTGCAACGTACATTTGATATTTTTAATTTATCGTAAGTTTAATTCTTAAAATATTTGCATTTTATTGTAAATCTCCTGTATAATCTATTATATAAAACAAAACATATTTCGCCTTTTCAAACTGTCCACGCTCTTTAGTCTCTAATACAGTAGTGTTTTCTATCAAAACGACATTTTTGAAAAGCATGCTCAACATACAGGCTACGACGTTTTCCCAATCCTCAGTTGCATATATTCCTCAGAGTACGCTTCCATCTGGTCTGAAATCTAACAGGCATCAAATTCTTCCAAGACCTGCACTACAATATGGTTCTCTATTTGAACTTTGGTAAGGTTTTTAGTTTTAATTGCACATAGTGTGACGTAGACAAAATAATTTTGTACATTAAAAACAATTGAAAGGCAATTTAGCGCTCGTAGTTTTCATACCACAGGTCGCCTCTTTAATCGGTTTCTTCATCCATCGACGGTACAAGCCGTTGGTGCATTCATAACATCGGGTAACCATGTAACTTACAAAATATTTAAACTTCATCCAAATACAAAGTAAATCAATAGAGGGAAACACTTTACAATTCTCGTTTAGAAAATACGATGCTTGATTAAAAAACTACATCTTTTGATGTATCATTTCTGCGTTCAAATGAATGTTCGGGGAAGTCTAAACGTGTTCGACTTAAGAAAGATAATTAATGACTAGTATATATGCCAGTGATACCATTTATGGCCAAAAGGGCGCAATGTTGTAGTGGATATAATATCCGCCTTGCGATCAGGAGGTTGCGGATTCGAGCCTCGAAGGGGCCCTTTCTTCTGATAATTATTAGACGCTAGGTACTGGTTCTTCAGAGGAATCCAATATGTTTTCACATATTCGCAAATTCGAACTATAAATAATGAGCTTTAATCAATATGTCTACGATGACATGCTGGAATGCCCAAGTTACATTGAATTTCAATATTGATTGTGAGATGGTTGTTAGCCTAATTCAGATATTAAATCAGGAGAGATATTAACAAAAGCAATGTACACTTAAATGTTATGAAAATTTATTGTTTGACTAAAGAACGACATTCACATTTTTAGTTATTATAGGAATCAAACATGTGCTATTGTCATATACTGTGTTAATTCCTAAACTGTGGTACAGTAAACAATAATCGACACTAGCTATGAATGTCGTGTTTTTGTGTATAAAACAATATTTGTGCAATAGATATCATTGTGAAGTGTATATCATAAGATGGTTGTTTGATTTAGGACTGCTATGAAAATATTTTCCGTTTATAAGTATTCCCGTTCGTAATCATGCCGGCCTACTCTCTGCATTCAATATGCCTTGAAATAAGACTGATAAAATTCACTTCCTTGTAAATCATCCCATGAATCTATGCTAATGATTGATACCCTACAACAGATGCAAAACAATCACCTAAACATTTCATAACTCACAACCGGTTACGGTTAATTACAGAAGAATGCATGTCTGTTTACCGTGCAACTGAGCATATTTCGGTTTAAGATGCAGTGGTTAAGATAAACATATTATCGCCAACATATTTTCTAACAAAGTATTGGTTCTTGCTTTTTATGATTTCTTGTAGACAGTTAGTCTGGCCGTTTCGCTGCCACACAGCAACAGTTGTGCACAGCATAAAGATGCTATATCACAGTATCAGCAATGTTCACCCTGTGATTGTTAGGTTGTTCTGCTGTCTTTCAGTCAACAGTTTTAGGATAAAGCAAGTTGACTTGATCTATAAATCATGTAGCATGGTCACATAACATCTGTGGCTACTGAAAACCGTGGGACTATGTATATGTAAAGTTTCAGCACGCATTCTGATAAACTATACTACAGCAATATCTGCTCATATATTTCGATAATTTTGTGTGCTTTACACTTTATAGGATTTGTATAAATGTAAACGGAAATGACAAAGGTGATTCCATATTATCAGACTTGCCAAACATTCACATTCACATAACATTACATACACATTATTGTTTGAATTAAGTTCAAAGCTCATCATCACATAAACAGAAAAATACAGATATATCAAATATATTTTCTTTTTTACAAGCAGTTAATTCAAATATCAGCATCTTGTGTGAGAGTATACATCTTGGATAATAATACAATTAGTATTATAACTGTTATTACACACAACGCAGCAAAGTTTACCATTTAATCCTGAAACGCAAATATTGCTTAAAAGCTTTAGTGCCACACAATGCCCAGTGATAAAAACCTATTGTTTAAAAGTCACATAACTTAATATCAGTTAAGTAGGTAGCTGTGTGAAGTTGGCAGTGCATTGTGAGTTGTGAGTTGTACATTCGAGAAAAATAAGAATAAGGACGAATACACAGCTATGCCCTAATATCCAGCTAGC
>JAULCC010069419.1:0-14709 GCA_032358795.1 Nuttallia obscurata | reverse complement strand
TTTGGAGAGTGTCGAATTTAGGCAACTTTACTCTATATAAACTATCTTTCTTTGATAAATAAATACACCAGTGTGGTCTTCTTAATTAACAGTTATTTGCTTATCTCTTGTCTCTTATCTTGTGAAAACACGAATCATGTTTTTTAAGAATCTGTATTAATCCATGTACTTGTGTTCTTCTTTTATACAGCTGCTTCTATTTTTTTAAACCTATTTGCCATTGTTTGTCGGAAAATAGCTCTGGTAGCTAATGTTACTTTGTTCATATGTATCCGACATGAAATAAAAATTCTTGTTTTTTCTATCGTGTATAGAAATTCTGTATCAAGTCTTTCAGGTGTGCCCGAAAGACCATCATCTAGCTCTGATTGTGACACTCGTGAAACAGTTTTGGATTTAGAAAGAATGATTCCACTGTATTGGCAGAATGACAGTCTTTAGTGGACATGGTTGAGATTTCTTTTTATTAATAGCGGTATCTAAATCTATATTTTACTTGTAAAACTAAATATATTGCACTGTTTCTTAAATACTGCCGATGTATATTACCGAACCATTAAAGACTATACTTTGGGCTTCAAAAATGAACCTTTATCTTTATTTTTCCTGTCCATATTTATGGGGTACATACGAGCATTTGATTAAAAGAACAGAACAGGACATACGGTTTAACTGAAGTACAATGAAGTAGACTATGTCCTAACTAATTATAACTTCATAAGTGATGTTTAGTGTGTGATGATCCATGTTTTCAAGTTTTTATTTACAAGTACACAAGTGCCAAAAATATCAGGCAACATCAGCAGAAAGATCACGACATGAATAATCTTAAAATAATTTAAATTTTATAAGAAAATAATATCCTTGACAAGGAGTTCATTGTTTGTTTGTAGCCAGTAATTGATATTTATGACACCTCCCGTGTGAGTACATCGGGTTTGCTATATACACTTTACCTAGAGGCTATGTTGCATTTTCGGTATGTTGCATTGTTTTAAGACTATTTATACAGATGTACCAGGGAATTAATTCTTTTAATCTAGACCGATTTTTTTATGAATTTTTTAGATCACATCTGGGACAGTAGATATACAACCACATGAAAAATACCAAGATCGGTGATAATCCCTGCTTGTATGAAATCTATTGAGTTTTTTAAAGAATTTGGTGTATAAAATTACATACTTTTCATATAAACAATATAGACAGCTACCTGACTTTTTTGCATCGGAAGTGTACTTTTTACGTCATATGAGAGTGTTTGTTTTTATTGGAAGGATTTAACCCTTTCTCTTTTATGAAAATAGTAGATCAATGTTTATAATTTTGCTACAAAACACATGCTTATATATAAAGATTGCATAAGCTTCAAGGCTCTATGTCTACATAACATATTTCTTTAATATTATTAATATTATTAATTTAATATTTGTTCTAGATAAAATATTGTAAACCCATGCTAAAAAGTTTATTCTAAAGAAAGAAAAAAATGGTGTTAAGAAAGAAACATGAAAAGAACTGATAAGAAAAATGTATTTACTCAACAACATATCCTTAAAACCAATAAAGACTGTTGATCAAATACGTCTGAAAACAACTGATTTTCAAATCTTATAAATGTCACAACAAACCCATTATGCAAGAAATATTGAGGTTTAGAGACAACCAATCAGCAAATATAAACACAAAACAAACCCATTATGCAAGAAATATTGAGGTTTAAAAACAACCAATTAGCAAAAATTATAAACACAACAAACCCATTATGCAAGAAAAATTGTCAATCAAAGAAAACTAATTTGCAAATACATGTATTATAAATATCACAACAAACTTACTATGCAAGAAATATTGTTCATCAAAGAAAACCGATTTTCAATTGTTTTAATTGCAAAAAAAACATACCCTTAAGGCCAGAATCGGTGTGGATGAAAGATAACTAATTTGCAAATCTTATAAATGCAACAACATACCCTTTAGGCAAGAATTGTTTAACAAATCTTACAAATATAACAAAACATTCTTTAGATTAGAATTATTTTGGACCAAAGACAACAGATTTTCAAATTTATTAATGTTACAACATACATTTAGGTAGGTCGGTGGTTCTACCCGGGTGCATTCGGTGCCTGAAATAGTGTTCAGAGGTCCCCCGGGGTCTTCCTCCGCCAGTAATGAGCTGGACGTCGCAATATGACAGAAATACTGTTAAAGCGACGTTAAATTCCAGTTATCAGTTAATAAGGGGATACACTGACAAATAATTGGACACAAATAAATATATAAACACTGTTATACATCATATACAACCGCTGTGGGTTCGAATTCCGGTCTTGGCACTTCGAATCTTTCAAGTGAGGAAGCCTTCCAGCTGGCTTGCAGTAGGTCGATGGTTCTACCTGGGCGCATTCTGTGCCTGAAATAGTGTACAGAGGTCCCCCGGGGTCTTCCTCCACCTGTAATGAGCTGGACGTCGCGATATGACTGAAATACTGTTAAAGCGACGTTAAATTTAAAAAACAACAAAGACAACAGATTTTCATATCATATTAATGTTACAACATAGATTTAGATAAGAATTATTAAGGATCAAAGTCAACCAAACTTTTTGATTTTAGACATATGGAGACTTATGATTTGCGAAACATAAACAAGAGCACCTCGGTGCAACAAATATGCCCATCATTGCACACTTAATGATGAGAAAGCTTATTATGAAACTTGGTTAGAATATATTAAGTAGAAGTAAAGTTGTCTCCTAGAAACCGCAATTTTTCATGACTGAAGTACTTAAAGGGGCATAAATGCAGGACCCAAATTCAGTAGGCTTCTTTCCTGTTTGATAAAAACCCTCCTTTTATAATAAGTTGTCATACCTCAAGCAGAAGTAAAGTTATTCCCCAAGAAACTACATTTATTCAATAATCTAAATTCCATAAAAAGGGATAATTGCAGAAAACATCATCGAAACAGACCAAATTTCGAAAAACTTCTTCCCTATGTTATAAAATACTATCTTATGAAATTTGGTTATCAGAAGTCAAGCAGAACTAAGGTCATTGCCCGGAATAAATAATCTTAAATCCATACAGTGGGATAACTGCAGAAAAAATCATCAAACGTGACCCAAAATCAACAGGCTTCTTCCCTGTATGATAAAACTTCTATCATAATTTGAACAAAGTAACTTCGTAAAGGACAATGCAAGGATACTTCCTCAAATTTTGATAAGCCGTTTCAGAGGAGATGTCATTTGAAGAAAAAAATCATTTTATCTTTTAATATTGGAGACAGGTTGGAAAAGTTGGAAAAAAAGTATTGAAATTTTGGAGAACAAGTTGCAACCGGCAATATGCAACAATTTGAACAAAGACTCGATCAGGGATGTTGTGCGAAAAGAAAAGAGGGAGGAGGAAGAATTGGAGACAAGGAAGCTGAATATTGTAGAGCATAACATATCTGAAAGTAAGAAAACTACAACTGCAGAAAATAAAAAAGATGATGAGAAAACTCTGGAGGAAGTTGTATATGATACACTACAGGCAGAAGTGGAAATGGGGGGATTGTGAGACTCGGTAAGTTGAAGGACAGCTACTCATCTGATCAACAGATTACAAAACCGAGACCAATCCGGTTCTCTGTTAAAGGTTGTGAAACTTAACGTAAAGTTATAAGTGACACAAGAGCATCGAAAAATCACCCATCATATTCAGGGTTATACTTCACGCCAGATCTCACTCAAGCACAGAGGCACGAGGGGTTCAAATTGCCAGAGGAAAAGAAGAGAAGGGAAAGAAATGGAGAGAAAAGAATAGTTATTAGAAGAAACAAGAATAATATAGGGATGAGCATAATGCTGATCACAGCTATGGGCAGCAGCAGATAGAAGAGGTAAGATCTAGGGCATCAGAGGTGATAGAGGGGCTAGGCTTTATGCGAGAGTAGGGAGAAACAATACAAGTGGAAGAGGAGAAGGGGGAGGAGGGAGAAACAATATTCGTAAATTATAACGATACTCAAGACTGTATACTATTTTTCTGAAAGTTCAGTTTTTTCTAGAAGTCTCCAATTAGGCCCCGTCGCCATGTACGAATGAAAGAGGAGAAGTGAAAGGAGGGAGATACAATACAAGTGGAAGAGGAGAAGGGGGAGGAGGGAGAAATAATTTTCGTTTATTATAACGATAATTAAGACTGTATATACGTTAACAGTTACTTTTCTGTAAGTTCAGTTTTTTCTACTAGTTCCAAGTTTTCCGGTTTAACAGATGTTACAGACTCTTCTTGTTTTAACTGATGAAATTGCCGATGCAATGAAGGTAATGCAGAAAAAGATAAACTGAAGTTTTATTATACTAATGCTGACTGTCTATTGAACAAGATGGATGAACTGAAAATATAAATTGAGGTTCAAAATGCGGATATGACTATTTTCCAAACATATAAATCCTGAAACATACATAGCAGTGAATATATAATACCAGGCTACCAGTTTCTCAGGGGTGCGCGGGGTGTGATGCTTCCTCAAGGGGCATTGTAGTTAATGCTCGTCATGATTTGCCCATAGACTGTTGTGACCAAATGAAAAATGAAACCTTTAAAGAATAAGTTTGGTGTGATTTGAGGATAGGTAAAGGAAAATTGTTAATTGGAGCAGTGTACAAGTCTCCGTCTTCAAATAGGAATAATCATATGAATGAATGTATTAGTAAAGCAACAACACTAGGTCGTGGAAATATTATAATCGTTAGAGATTTTTTAACTTTCGTGATATTGACTGGTCAACATGGAAAGTGAACGGTGGTGAAGAACATGTAGCATTTAAGTTTGTGGAATGTATCAGGGGCAATTACTTATTCCAACATATTCTGGATGACACAATACTTAAAATAGGACAGAGCAAAAGTTGTCTAGACCTCCTGCTTACAGAAAAAGAGAACTTGATAGAGAATTTGCAGTACGGGGACAAGTTAGGAGTAGGTGATCATGTAAGCTTTACATTCAATGTTCAGCGTAAGTACAAGGAAGATAACGAGGAGAAGCCAAGGCAATTACACTGAAATTAAACAGTGTCTGCAGGGTGTAAGATGGGAAGATATGTCACAGACTGACATTAATGAAGCGTGTGCGTTTTTCACATGTCAAGTGAACTACTGTATAAATAACTTTATTCCATCAAATAATGTTCAAAAGAATTTTTCCAATCCTAAATGGATGGACCATTACTGTGTTAGGAAAGTAAAGAAAAAACATCATGCATGAAAGAGATATACATTCACGCGCAATTACAGAGACTATGAGGAATACTTTAAGGCTAAAAACAGCACTACAAAGGCTATCAGGTACTCTTAAGTGAAACATCAGAAGGGTGTGGCAGAAAGTTGCAAAGACTCGTCAAAAGCATTTTGGTCATATGAGAAAAGTGAAAACAAAACAAAGGGCTCAATTAATGAACTTATAGACAATAATGGTAACACATGCTCAACAAATGGGGAAAAACAAAAGTTTTAACTGAATCCTTTTTTAGTGTTTTTACTAAAGAAGGTGATGGAGATCTATCAGAATTTAGTATTAAAGAGCATCAGGATGAATGTGTGGAAACTTTTAGAATTGACGATCAGAACGTGTTTAAAGTACTTAACCAACTAAACACATCAAAATCTTGTGGACCAGATAATTGCCACCCTTTCTTCTGTGTAAATGAGTTGTATGAACCGTTAAGTCAAATATTTAGATGTTCGTTTGAAAAAAAACCCATAGAATGGAAACATGCAATCGTGACTTGTATTTTCAAGATGGGAAACAAAACAAAGCTTAGTAATTATAGACCTATATCGTTTACATCTGTGATCTGCAAGCTATTGGAGAAAATAATAACGGAAACACTTCTTGAACATTTGAATAAGTATAATCTACTAGATGACTATCAATTTGGGTTTAGAAAAAAACGTAACACTATTCTTCAGCTGCTTACGGTACTGGAAGGCTGGACTAGATACTTAGAAGATGACTGTAAAATTGATACAGTTTTCTTCAATTTTTATAAAGCTTTCGATAGTGTTCCAAATAGACGTTGATTGAAGAAAGTGGAAGGATATGACATTAGAGGGGACTTACTAAAATGACTTTCGGATTTTCTAAAGCAATGAAAACATAGAGTAGTAGTAAATGGATGTTCATCTGAATCGACTGAAGTTTTATCAGGAATCCCTCAAGGATCTATTCTTGGACCCATTCTATACACCATCTTTGTTAATGACTTACCTGAAGTTGTTAGAAGCGTCTGTAAACTATATGCCGATGAATTTAAGTTGCATCACCAATGCAAATATAACAAGTGGAACTCCAAGTGGATATAGACAAGCTATGTAAATGGAGTAAAGATTGGTTACTCAAACTCAACGTCCAGAAATGTAAAGTAGTTACCTATGGTAATAACCAACATGACTTTTCCTAAACATTATTAGACAGTGAAGATAACCGACATAAATGATGAAGGAGAGAAGGATCTCGGAATACAATTTAAGAGGTCATTGAACTTTGATGAACATATATATAAGTGTAACAGTGAATAAAGTAAATAAGATTGTTCTCACCAAACGAACCTTCAAATTCATGGACAAAACACTTTCCATGACTTTACATAAATCCTTGTAAGATCTCATCTAGATTACGGAAATCTTATCTACTATCCAACTACAAAGAAGAATAAACAACTAATTGAAAACACTCAACGAAGAGCAACACGCATCGTACAAGAACTAATTGGAAAATCTTACGGAGAAAGGTTACAGGAACTCAACCTCCCAATTCTTGACTTTCGTAGAAGGAGATACGACCTCACCCAAACATTTAAAATCTTGAAAGGTGTTGAAGACAAAATGCCTCAGATTTTTTTCTGATGTCAGAAACCGACCTCAGAGGACACTCCCTTTTTCTGTGTCACGTGATCACATGCGAAGTGTTTGAAATTTATCTGCTCCGTGAAAACTCGATTTCTTAAGTATACAACAACTATCTACAAGATGGTTTTTGGTTACAGGATGTTCAATAAGATAATGTACAGTCGAATCTGCTAAAATTTGATGGGGAGATCAAAACAAAGCATTAAAGGGAAAACCAGTAGTTACGGTACAAACCGCAGTTCAAAAAGTAGAAAAAATGGTGGATCGGACAACAGTGTGACCAACTTGAAGACAGTGTTAGTGACGCTCTACGGAAATCCAACTCTGTTCTGTTTAATGACTCACTGAACATGGCTAGCATGGAAACCTCTGTGTTTGAGCCTTCTAGCCAGGATTCTAGCCGGGATTCTTGGGTCAGTGTCAATTCTGATTCCGGGGATGTAAACAAACGAAGTGTACCATCTTACTCTGACATAATGGAATTCTTGAAAAACATAAATGGGAAAATTATAAATATGGATAAGCGGCTAGATAAACTGGACTCTTTGGAGAAAAAAGTCAGTGGCTTTGACGGTGAGTTGAAAAAAAACTGTGGACTTTTGTTTTGGACAATAATAAGTGCAGCAATGACAGTATCCTAAATCTAACTTACAGAGTTGAGTCCCTTGAATTTACACTTGATAATGCTTATGATCAGATCACCCATTTACAGACTGATAGGGCCCCCAGCTTGCAAGATTCTATGCTTTACGTGCAATCTCAGTCGATGAGGAATAATCTGGTATTTACTTATATTGAAGAAGATCGCGACGAGCGGCCAGATGCTACAGAGCACAAAGTGAGGACTTTCATGCTGGAAAAACTGAAACTGGCTCAAAACATTGTTGACAATATTCGTCTTGAACGCGTCCACAGAATGGGAGGTAACTCTGGCAGTGTTAAGGATCGTGAAATAGTAAGCCGGGCGAGAACTACTCTGAAATGCACGCATTATTATGTCAACGAACAATTCCCCAAGGCAAATGCCACCAGACGAAAACTTATGCAGCCTAAACTTAGAGAGGCATTACATAATAGTAAACAAGCTTGTGTCAGTAACGACACCTTACTCATTGATGGACGACCAGTGCGAGACAATTCGTGATATAACGGGACGCGGGGGCTGGGCTAATTATCGTGTCATGGAATGTGAATGGACTTAACTCACAAAAATCTGAAGATCCTGATTTTGTCGATAAATGAATTAATAATGACATTGTTTTTCTATATGAATATAGGACAAATGAGGATTCAAATATAGACATAAATGGTTTCAAATATTTTAATATGTACAGGAAATTTCAGCATAGGCGTGCCAGAAGATGCAGTGGTGTTGTGGTTTACATAAAAAATTCTCTGTCAGAAGGTGTTAAACTTATACAAAATCACTATGACACTATTTTATGGTTAAAATTAGATAAAAATTATTTCAATTTTGATACAGATATTTTCATGGCAAGTGTTTACATTTGGGGCGAAAACTTGCCGGTGTAATGAAGAATATGTACTCCCGTAGAATTTGTACTCCACGGGCTACTTTCTACGACGAATAAGGACTCCCTGCCGTAGAAAACGGTGACCATTCGTAGAATATGTACTCCCGGGGAGTACGTTTTCTTTAGGGTATATATTTTTCTTTAACAAAAAAATAACCTTTTCCACTTATAGTTAGGGTGAGAGACATGCATGCATGCATTGTTCTGCCCGTGTTGCGTTTCTTATGAATAATCAGGTGCGGATCCAGGAGTCTTGTATAAGGGCCGCTAAACTGATTTCTTAACTGGGAGATACTTAGTTAGTTAGTAAGTTAATAGTTAGTGTAGGAGGGAAAAATGGTCTGGAGCTTAGCTGTTTGCATCAACGACTGTATTACAACATTAAGCATACTGCCAGACTAACTGCTCAAGTATGACCGATGTTAAAACTACGTTAAGTTCGAAGTACTGATAAAGTTCATTCGTATAGGAGGTTTTGGAGAAAAAAAATCAAAGTCCGAACTGCCCTTTTAGGACCATTTTTCAACTGATATTTGTATATCAGACATGGGGACCGTTTAACTATACCAAATGGTACCCAAAACTTACCAATATAAGTCCAATTACCACCAGGAACAATGGAGGCTAGATTTTACCAAAATTACACCTTACTTTGACAAAAATTCAAACTCTCTAAATATTGATGCATTGCAACCAAATTTTAAAAAGAATGATTCTACAACATCTAATCTAGGTCGTCCGAGGCTTACTTTTTTCAAAAAACATTGAGTCTATATGGTGATTTTAAACTGATTTCAAATGTAACCATCCCAATTATCAACCATCAAACATGTAAACAAACCTTTCCAACAGAATTACTCAACAATATCTGGTTTTAGAAAGAATCAAAGGCTCGGACAGCCTAGATAAGATGTTCTACAGTCATTTTCTATAAAATTTGGTTGTATTGTGTGTATAAAAAGAGAAATTGAATTTTTGTCAAAATGGCATGCTATTTTTGTAAAATTGACACATCAGTTTTTACTTTTCTGGTGGTATTTGGACTCATAATGGCCACTTTTTGGTACCACTTGATAGAGTTAAATTGTACAATGTGTTTTACTTTAAATTGAAAATACAAAAGTGAAATACAGGAATACATTCTTATCAAATCGTGCGTGATCTCCTTCACCAATGTGTTTGTTCACATTACCTGTAAATAGGATGGAACATGTGAAGAACCAGATTAAGCCCTTAACAGCCATTTGATCTGATTCTTTAGTATTGCTCTGGCATGGCCCATTCTATCAGAGAATGCGAGCACTGTTTTGTCTCTACATAAACGAAAGTGTAAGCGGAATTAACAAACATTTCATTTGAATAATTCACTGCCTAATTTTCATCAAAATGATTTCTAATACATTCTTCTTTACATATTAAACATTTTTCATGATAAAAACAGACTAAACCCCTATTTATTAACATTGAGTTCCAGTTGTAAACCAAATATATTTTTTAGGGCTGTTCCGTATAGACTTCGTAAAAAGAGCCGTAAATTTCGAAACCAATGACATATTTTACAAAAATAACATACCGTTTTATGTTAAACTTCAGAAGTTGTATTCCAACTAACCCTGCCTGTTGAAACTGATATTTTGAAATTTCTAATCTTGTCGTGAAACAACCCCGTATCACTTAACAACTTTTCTACCGATACCAGTAGCCTTTTCAAAATAACTATAAAATTACCAAAGGGAACTGAATACATTTTTCAGAAAATTTGAACAATGTATAATAAATACATCGTTCGATACAAAATGAACAATGAAATAAGGCTAAAAATAACAGAATTGATTACAAATACGGTGCGGGAGGCCGCAGGTTCGATCCCCGGCCGGGTCATACCAAAGACTTTAAAAAATGGTAGTAATGGCTTCCCTCCTTGACGCTCAGGATTTAGGGTTAGCATAACGACTGGTTTGTCGGTGTCAGGGTAAAGTGACCGGCCGTGGATCAGCCCCCACGTGTATCAGTGCTATACACTCGGCACGTTAAAGAACCATAGTTTTCTACATAAGAGTTCTGTGTATCCGCTTCCCTCTCTCTGGGACGTCCATTAGCTGACAGAAAGTGACGCAAATCAAACAAACAAACAAACAAAACAAATACAATGAAACGCCTGTTTTCAAAGTCGCAATTTAGCCAATAATTATGCCACAGTAGTAATTAACGCGAAAATTAACGGGTTCCTTCAGAAACATTCTTGAAAATTTATAATAATCTTGATAGTCCATGATTGAAACACTGGATTTTTTGAAAGTTGCAAATATGCAAAATCGAGCTTTAGATAAGCTTTTAAGTTGATATTTTTAGAAGATATACTATTTTTAGTTCAATGTGTAATACACGACAGGCAGCGTGTTGTATTGTGTCAAGAATCGGAATATCGCACGTCATGTGGATGAATATTTTACATTTACATAGTTTCCAAGGTTGATGAGAATAATTTACAAGTTTATTCAATCGACTGAGAACTATATTGGTAGCAATCAAATGATTTTTTCTTTCAAGATTTAGAATGTTGACTTTCCTGTTAGTGTTACCTCAATAATGTCTGATATTCCTATAACTATCCTGAACATTTCACGGAATTGTCTTCGGAAGTTTTGAAAATATAGAGAAAAACTACCGAATGGTAGTGTTAGAATAGTTGTTACGGGTATACCTTGAGATGGAAAAAGGTAAACTTAAGCAAACATTACTTATGTCTACATCTTTTCAAGAAAAAAATGTTTTTAAGGTCTATAGTTAATAGAGAATAGATTTTATCGACCTTATATATCGCATCGAATTTATCTGAATTCGCCTATGAGCCGTCTTTCAAAAATATTTACGGGATTTTTAATAATAGATTAAATATATGGATAGAGAATAACGACAAATTAATGGTGCACAGTTCGGGTTTAACTACTGATGCTGTGTTTGTTTCAAACGCTATTGTTGAAAAGTATTTGAATGAAAAGAAAAGGTTATATTGCACATATGTTAATTGAAAAAAAGCTTTTGATAGCATCTACTTAAATGCGCTATGGTTTGAGTTGTATAAGATAGGTATTGATGGCAAAATGTTAAGTATATTTAAAGATATGTATGCTCAGGTTAAGCACGGAATTAAGAACTTGCATAATTCCGTGGGTTAAGTCATGTGTAAGGGGATGTAACTCTCTGTCAGATTACTTTGAGTGTGATGTTGGCCTCAAACAAGGGGAGGTAATTTCACCCATTTTATTTGCACTTTTTATTAAAGATCTTTTTTTGCAAGACGAGCCTTCTAAAACCCTGTCTATATATGATATAACATTTATTTTATTATTATTTGCAGATGATATAGTAATTCTAGGGAAAAGCCCTGAAGATTTGCAGCAAAGCTTAGAACTTTTTAAAAATTATTGCAGGTTGATATTAACAAAACTAAAGTTATGAATTAGAAAAAGATGACAATTTTAATTATTTAGGAACTGTTTTCAATTATACGGGCACTTTTGCATTAAATCAGGATACTTTAGTTGATAAAGTTTTAAAAGCACTAAATATCCTTCTAAACAATAAAAAAAACATATCAACTGAAAACAGGTGTTAAATGTCAGCTCTTTGATGCCTTTGTTGTTGCTATTTTAAATTTTAACTGTGAGATATGGGGGTTGGGTAAATAAAGTAGTTGAATGAATCCATTTGAAATTCTGTAAAACATGATTGAATGTTAAAATGTCTACTAGTAATATGGGAGTCTATGGTGAATTGGGTAGATATCCACTGTATATCAATAGATATACTAGAATAATCAAATTCTGGTGTAAAATACTGTTGTCAAGTAACATACTCATTGAGACACTATATAAATATCTCCAAACTGCAGCAAATTCAGGTAAAAGGAACTGGGCATTCAAAGAAAAGTTATTGTTGGACAGCTACGGGTTTTCTTATGTTTGGAAAACACCACAAAGTGTAAATCTAAAATCTTCCATATTGCATTTAAATCAAGGATGACAGATATCTATAAGCAGAACTGTTTCAATGTTATCGCTAACTGTAACTCATCAAGTACTTACACGTGTTTTAAGGAATGTTTTGGTCTTGAACAGTACATGTATTTTGATTTTTTACCGTGTAAACTACGCTTAAGCTAGGCTTATATTGTCTTGTCATGAATTACGAATTGAAACAGGTCGCTATAGCCAGAATAGGACAGAGACAACTTTTCGATATTGTACCATATGTAATAGTAGAGATATTGAAGACGAATACCACTTTATAATTGTTTGATCCGAATATGAACATATAGAAATAAATACATCAAAAATATTATAACAGACATCCGAGTATGATAAAATTTGCTGATGAATTGATGTCTTCGTCAAAACAGAGTGTTATTTATAAAATCAGCAAATATGTCTACGAAGCTTTAGCTCATAGAATTTCCATTTTATAACTCAATCCAAATACTATAATAAGTATTGCTATTATCTTGGCCAAGTTTTGAACACTATTTCAAACAGTATTTAGTCAAACCATGGCAGTTTTTGTTTCAAAGGGCCATAGTGGTCCATCCTCCTTAATGGTATGGTATTGTTATATTGTGAAATGTATTGTCTGAATAATACTTATGTATTTGAATTAATGTTAAATTGGTGAATGTGAATTCACTTCAATGTGATCATGTGACAAAAAATGTATATGTTTGTGATATAACAAGAAATTGTAAAGTTTACGTCAATATATACTATTTTGTCTGTCTGTCTGTCCTAAAATTGACTAAACCTAAAGCAATTAAATCTGTGAGACTCCAGTCCTTTTCTAAAAGGGTAGTTACAGACTGGAATAAACTACCAGAGGATCTATTGGGTACCAAGAATGTGATAGCGTTCAAATCTAAGTTGGACAAACTTTGGGCAGATATGAGATTTGACACTTGGGCAATATACTAGAGTATATTAAAAACCCGAATTGACCATATACCGAACCGGCGACTCGAGAATAAAGGACATCAGGGGGAAGACACGAACAAGGGCTTAAGAAGATCACCATATATCACAAGGTATTAACCCTGGCCGTGTTGACCCAGGGCAGAGTTGACTCAGGGTTCGAGTTGGTTTCAGGTCGAGTTAACCCGGATTCCTTTTAACACAATCCAAAATATGGAGACACGAAAATAACATTTTTGAGACCTTAGTTTTGGGACAGTAAAATATCCAATCATTTTTCGTTGTACCAGGTGAATTATGGTAAAAAATTAAAGCAAACAAGATTTCTTACTTTTAACAAATGTAACATAACTGATCAAAATAGGCTATGGTAATTTTGCGATTTTTCTTTCTTATTTCAGTAATTAATGGATATTGAATTTGAATAAAAATATTGATTTGATACAGGAAAAAGAGGCTAAGAATGTCATCATTTCCGGAAATTCCAACGTCAAGCAAAACAGGTCCTTTTAATGTAACAGCTCATAAAAAAGCTTTGTATAATTGACGCATAAGTTGAAGAGTGTAAATTGCTTCATCCAGTTTACAATGTGAAAGTTATGATGATAAACTTACCGCATAAATAGCGTGAGAATAACAGCTGGGTTTGATGACCTAAAAAAATAAAAAGGCTATATAAGAAGTCAAATTTCATAAAACTGTTAGTCACAACTTTAATGTCCCCGAATAGCGACATTTAGTAATCAGACCATCTATCCCTCTGTAATGACAATAACTTGGGAAAGCTTACGCCCAGGAACTTCAAATCTAATAGGAAGCTTGGTTATGATTAGCTCTTAACATTTCTCAAAAGAAAAAAACCAGGGGCATGATGACTAAGAGCTGAAAGCTATGTCCAATCAAACTACTGAAGTATGTTCTGGCCAAAGGACTTCAAACTTGATAGACAGGTTGATAAGACAAGTGTTTAATAAGTAAAAACGATGTTTTCGTAACGAAAGGATAATGTTTCTGTAAAGTAAGGACAAAGTTTTTGTACTGGAAGGACAATGTTTCTGTAAAGGAAGGACAAAGTTTCTGTAAAGGAAGGACCACATCTTTGATCAGTCAGGATATGTCTTCATTAAAACGGCTAATCTCATTGTAAATAAAACACAACGCCTTTCTTAAGAAAGGACAATTATTTCTTAAGAAGGGATAAAGTCCTTGTTAAGAAAGGGCAATTATTTCTTAAGAAAGGACAATGTTTTTGTTAAGAAAGGACAATTATTTCTTAAGAAGGGACAAAGTCCTTGTTAAGAAAGGACAA
>JAULCC010069308.1:0-14714 GCA_032358795.1 Nuttallia obscurata | reverse complement strand
TTAATCTCACTTAAACGTTAGTGGGCAGACTAAACGACAAACTGTCAAATCCAGTTTTTATTGCAAAGAATGCCAGGAACCTCGACGTCATCAAGACTTTTGGCATGATTGGCGCGTCAATTTCATTTTGTGAAATTGCAAGTCGTATGGGCTTTTTTCCCCTAACATTCAGGAAACTGTTGACACAGGAATTTCATTTCGTGAAATTGAACGTCGTATGGGCTTTATTCCCTTATCATTAATGAATCTGGTCAGCAGACATTATCACACAGGGTTTGTTAGTGATATACCTCGACTCGGTCGTAAGAAAGTGACGATACGTAAAGACCATGACATTTCCCTTACCCTTCTTCGCGACAGATTCAGACCAGCAACAAACACGACAAGAGAAACACCAGGAGTCCTTAATGATATGATTAGTGCATCAACAGTACGCCGGCGCATGAATCAAGTTGATTTACGGACCTGTTACGCTTACTGAGTTAACGTTTTGACGCCACCACGTAGATTGGTGTACCCTACATAAAAATGGACACAGCGACAATGGCAGGGTGTTTGAATCGCTGACAAGTCGAAATTATGTCTCAATATATATTACGTGTGGAATAAGGCATAGATACATCGTTGAAACGCTTCGTGCAGATTGCTGCGTTCCACATGCCATGTACTAGAGAACGGGGAAGTGCTAAGGCGTGGGGAGGCATCTGATTTTAGCATAGAACACCTCTCGTCGCTTAACGCTATGGTAGTTTTCATGGTTTATGTATTGCATTTTAAACAGGTAAAACTAAATGCAAAAAAGCAGGCATTCCACAATACGGTCCAGTGTTCGAAGTGGTAACTTTTCAGTGACGCCTGATTTAAATTCATGAATACATTTATGAAATTGTATTATATAAATCGAAATGCATTTTCCAAAACAAATGTTGTCGATTCATTATCTAACAACTCTTTTCTTAGCTTTCATGTCTTATGCACTAATTGATCCAATCGCATCCGAAAATACCACATTCCATTAATACAGTTCTACCTTCACCGTAAAATACAGGCAACGCCACAACTTTACCTAAAATATTTCGGTATGACAATAAGCCCTTAAGAACATGACTAGAAATCTTGATTTTCAGATATATCACCACACCTAATCTGACAAAGCTTTCACTTACATATAAGGTTGCCATACAAAGTTAAACGAGCAAACACATTCCGGAGTAAAACATGAACTTCAATAACGTATATACACATTGGCAAGGGTTCATTTATAATATAACTTTGCAATATAATCCGTCATTTCATTTATATAAAGATTAAAATGCTGTTTCTATCAGAAAAGAAGAAAACACACATATAAAGTCTTGTCTATTGTCTGTTATGGATTTAACATCGCTTTAACAGAATTTCAGTTATATCACGACGTCCAGATAATTATAAATGGAGGAAGACCCCGGGGAACCCCTGTACACTATGTCACGCACAGAGTGCATTTATGTAGAACCACCGACCTACCGAGAGCCAGAAGGATACCTTCCTCACTTGAAAAATCCAAAGTTCCCAGACCAGGATTCGGAACCGCAGCGGTGAAAGGTTTGATTGCAAGTCAACGACTATAACCACTCGGCCACGGATGCCCCAAAAGTAAAATAAAATACACAAATAGAGTATCAAGGCAGATATACGAACGTTCCTTTTCATGGACAAGAGAATCTTCAAGGTCCGTATGATAGCTTAAACTAGATACATTACAGCTGGGTACATGTATAATTCAGTGATAAATTTTCTACATTTATTGATCATATAAGACTTGAATATATGACAAACAGCACTCGATAAAAGCTCTTCTAGTATGAAAATTAAGATCAGATACAAAGTATAAGGCACTTTTAGGTTTAAAAAGAAGCATGATTTCTTCTGAATACATACAAATCTGTTCTGATGCGGCATCGAGGCTGCGAATATAGGACATCACAAAACTGTTGAAGAAGAGGAAGAAGTAGAAAAAAATCTGTTCGTGATAAAATTTTCTCTTCAAACATGAACATTCTGTTTAAACTATTCCTGCATCCGTACATACTATAACTTCTCCATGTTGAAATACCAATTGTGAACTAAATACAATCATAAACAGTTTGTTTTTAGGGAAACTAGTATAAAATTAGTATTGCTTTTTATTCCGACTAATCTGCTCTAAGTACAGACCTTCGTATTCCGGAAATATAATCTGTTATTTCAAGAGGAATGCTATATTCAATGATGTCAGAACTTGTACCTTGACACTGTTTCTGAACTATCATATTGAAATAAAATGTTTTGACTACCTAAGCTTAATCTTATCTTAATAAATCTCGTCCTGTTCTGAAGACAGATTTATATGTTCCAAATTACCCTTTTCTACAAAAAAGATGCTTCTTTTCTTCTTTTCTAGGCAGAAGATGTACCTGTTTTGAACAATTTTTTATATTTTCTGAATCAAACATTCCTGTTCTGAATACAGATTTGCCTGTTCTAACGACAGAGTACACTGCAAGTAAGCCAGTGCTAAATTATTCATACGAGTGCTAAATGCAATATAATAAGTTCAGTAAAAGAACTACGTTTAAATCAGATAAATATTAAATAACTACATTTGCTTAGTTTGATAGAGAACCACAATACCAAATCCACGTTACTTATCATGCCACTAAGCGTATCATATAGTTATTACGTAAAGGTCAACATTGTTATACATATTTAAGCTTAAAGAATAAACTTGTTTTGTCGTCAAGTTCTTAACAGTTTTAGAAACATTTTTTAAACTCTTATAATGCATTAAAAGACGTGAAAAAGAATATATCATAAACTGTTCCGGTATTATTCGTTCTTTGAGCTAAATGAAAACACCTTAAGCAGTCACATTTCAGTTTCGGATAGGTTCCTAACAGATGACAATAAATTACAATATATTAAAATTAACCCAGTATAAATCTTAGTTCATAATGCTCACCTAAACTAAATACAAAGACAAATCTTAAAAGCGTCGTTGCATGTATTTAAAGCAAAATACTATCCTACTGAAACGATGTAGACAAATAAGTCAAGATAAGAAATTACAAGATAGAAAACAAATAGTGTGTTTACGTTGATGTAGATTTTGCAATGTTTTCACTGTGTTGTCTATAGGGTAATATTAACTCGATTTAATTGCGTTCGTTGATAGATACACGCAATGGTGGAATAAATTTAATATAATAATGAAACCACCGGCTTGTAATTTTCCGGTCAGTAGCCTTTCATCTTGAACTGTCGGATTATGTTTGCGTTAACCACGTCAATATTCTAGCTGATTATCATATTTTAATCAGAATAATTGACATTTGTTTTAATGAGTGTATGATTAGAATAAGCCATTGCAGAAAAACACAACGTGGTAGGCATTTGGAACAAGGTCAGTCAGAGGAGTGACAGTGATCATAGATTGACTTTTGTTTACAGCCATTCAAGACGTTTTCACATCGGTGTTATAAATACATTTATAGAGTTATGTTTTGTTTTGTTTTAACATTCATTATCATGAACTTGTAAATTGATTATTTTCAGACTAAAACATTAAGAAAAGGAAGAAAGTAGATCAAATTGGTAAAAAACGAACGTATGATGTCTGATATCAATGTTTTGGCATTTTGAACTCAGAATTTTATGTCAGTAGTAAGAGCTTCAACTGTTTTAGATTTATCAATACCGTATACTATCTTTTATACAACGTTTAAAGGTTAGTCTACGTATGCAAATCAATAATAACCATATTGTTACCATATTGTGAAAGTTGACAGTATACCAGGATTTCTTTATTTGTTTTAACCTAGCACACCACTTATTTATATAGGGAAATGAACAAACTATAAAGCTTTAGTTTTCATTGCGTCTATGAAACAAAAACAATCAAATAAATTTATTAATTGCAGAAATATCCATCAAATTTCCATTTAACGATATAACAATTAACTGTATTGTAATACACGGTAACCTATTGAATACTAATATAGTTTTATATCATTATCGTAGAATGTTCACTATAGCGACTTTGTTGTTTTTTATGTATAGTTTGTTTTTCTTCTGTGTTGTGATTTGTTCTGCATTGTGAGTTTGTTTACTTTTGACCGAGTACATGTTTTGGACAACTATCTTTTTTTTAAACATAACTGTTGCTATATAGTATTTAGATTATAGTTCAGTTTTCTTTTTCATACTTAAACTTATCAAATACACATGAATTTGCACTATTTTTACGTTGTCAATGAATTGTTGCCAAGAAGGTTTTCAAATATTCTTCAGAAACTACGTGTCTACTGTTGTAATTAAAAGATAATTTTCTGTTTTAAGGTTAGTAATAAGATCAATAATGTTCTTTAAGGCATCCACATTTGGCTAGAAGATCAAGTACATATTCAATTTAAACCTCATTCGTTCAATTAACAAACTGTAACACTAACTCTATTATGAAAACTAATCCTGATGATTATATTTGCTAATCTAATAGCAACGAGTACAGTAAAATATACGACGTCATGAATCCACCTTTTACTTGTTTATGTTCCATTTGAAGAAACATAAAATCTTCTAATACCAGTGTTGAATACTAACGCTTAAGTCGGGAACTTAAATGCTTCCGATTAATGTTTTAACTCCTTTGATAGATCTAGGAGATAAACGTGATCACTAAATCCAAACACTACTGATAATAAAAAACATTGAATATATAGGATGCGACAAAAAACGTTGATAGAAGGCAGCATGCAGAAGTTAACCTATATGATTTGATTACTTTTTTTCCTAAATGATTGGGTCTTAAAATGATTGATTTACGTGTTCTGGTAAAGTGAATAGTATATATGTCTTTGGTTAGGTTTGTCTTTTATTTATAGCCTTCAAATACATGCTATATTTCATTATTTCAATATAATCATTTCAATTATATTTTGATACAAGTAAAACGCACATCAGAATTCTAGTTTCATCAAAATATGCGTGTAAAGTTTCATCTGAGCTAACACGTTCGGTGCGAAATTTATAAATATCCCCAGAGAAAAAACATTAATTTTCACCAATATGTTTTGTTATTTTATAATATGTTTTGAACATATTAGATTGTAGTGAAATTTTTAGTACTGACAAATGTGCAAATTGGATTCAGTTTTTATTGCTATACAATACTAGAAAGCATATTAGGTAACGCTTGTAACAGCGAAATGTTAGAAAGCTTCGCTTTACTTTTACAAGGGACAAATGAATTGTTTGAATTGGAATATCTAGTTTTAGGTTTAACATCTCAGATGATCACCCTTCGAATTGTTAATTTTACCATCTGTATTCTTGTTTTGATTTTAGACAATTGATAAATGTTTATATCAACCAAATGAGTCTTAAATACCTCTTTTTCAACTTTGTTCGAAGACCAAATGGTTCGTATCGTGTTGACTCCATTGCCTCATAAAGAAGTTTCAATGCTCCTTTTTACATCACAAACAATAAGATGCATGCCTTTCTAGCAGTATCTGTTCATTCCTAAAGTAGTTGATAAGCTCTAAGGATAAAAGCTTAAACCACGAGAGTACTTATTATTCAGGTTGATACTCAAGAGTGTTGACAGTTCAGTGACAGATAGAATACTGCTGAAGCTTGTAAATTAATATAGAAAGGAAATCATTTAAATTTAACTTAAATAATTGTAGTTATTGAGTTGAAATGATTTTGCATCGTTTTGTTGTTTTGTTTGAGTTATGTCAGAGTTTATATGGCATGATCTTTGACGTGCAGACGCTTGAATATGGACATTACTGATTACATATTGTAAGCCATCAGCACCCCTATTGCTTCTTCACCATGCTGTTTTGGTTGTTTGAGTGTTATATTTACATTCGCCTATTGGCATCTGTACAGAAAAATGCGGTTCATGTTGCATGAACCGTACGAACTTTCATGACCTTTTTGTAGGAGGAGTCTAGCGTAAAGGAAATAAATATGGATTATTGCGCGTAACGCACTATTATCAAATAACAAATACGATCTTATTCACACAGATAAAATTGTTTTCAATGAGTAAACATAGACAGTAAATATAACAAAATACTGCATAACTCTCCGTTTTCTTCATGTTATCGAAACTATAGTGCGGTTGTAAATACTAACGGCGAATTACACTTAGAGGCGACAACAGGCTTTTCTAAACTACAAAACTAACCCAGTTCTTCCCCTTTTAAAGCTAAAACTTCGAACTTTGCGTAAGGTTTCAGTTAAACAGAGATTGAAAACAACATGTTAACATGTAAATATAAGCAATAAGCGAGGACTTGTGTATGTTCATGCGATATGAAAGTACCCAAGTCGTCATTCAACTATTGAATTTACAATAAAATGTATGCATAGCATTACTTATTTCACTGGAAGCCTTTAACACCAATATTTTCTAGCATAAGTAGATATAACATTATGATGCAGCATAAATTAACATAAAGCTTATAAATGTATTATCTTGTAATGGAGTATGTAGGCAAATTTACCAAAAGACCAAAAGCCCAATATTGAATTTAGTTTGTTGAATGAGCAGATAATGAAACAATTAATTTAAACCTAACCATATATAATTATTATGTTGTTGGTTATCAGTTACTATAGAAAAATGTGATTAAAACCTTGAATCACTTGTAGCCATATGTGACTGTTTAAGTTGATTGAAACTCAAAACTTCACAGTGCGAATATTTCTTAAAACTGTGAATACATTTTTAACTGCGTTTTTTATTCCAAATATGATACCGTATATACTTCACATGATTTAAGATTGAATACTGCTTAATGCTTTACATTGTTATTTTCTTATAATTTGGAAACATAATAAATGATTCAAATGTTTGCTATTGTCTTTCAAGCATTAAACATGTAAAGGCCAAGGTTATACATGTTGTCCGCACAATATTACATTAGGGTTGTCCCACAAAGGAGTCATTTACTCATTTATCAGAATATTGACCAAACGCAGGTTCGTGCTTAGTTGTAACTTCTATACTGATGACTTTGAAATGATGTAGAAACATTTGCAAAACTCATAAAGGTGCTGTATTTATCGTATTGAATTTAGAACAGTCTATTATGCTCAAGAACACGGATAATACGGTACATGTACATAAGTATAAACTGTCTTAAGATAAGTCGTTACGTCATATATCTGTATCTAGTCTGTGATACAAGATAGGTTCACTCTAAGTATAAAAGCATACAATATGTTGATATTTCGAAGACAAACATAAAGAGAATTTTGAAACAAATATTCACTCATAATTTTACTATAATGTCATTCGGATATTCTAATGCAACTTTTTATAACAAGCGTTTTGATTGGGTAATCGTTCTAAATTTGCGGCTTATATATCTACGATATACTGTCGGAAAGCCTAATTAATATTCAGAACGTCATAATGACGGCACATAACCGTTTTAATGGAATGTCATGAAAAGACTGAGAGCGTTACAAAACACATTTTATGAGTTTGCATTAGAATAGGGATAACCGCACACAAAAGAAACTGAAAACACATTATATAGTTGTATAGGACTAATTGAAAAACGTCACACACCAGAACTGAGAAAATTATTTCAAATAATCTTATTAAGATTAAAAAGAAGTTTAGGTGTTTATGTATAAAATTAGTTAAAATTGATACCATCTATTTCTTCAGGAAAATTATGACATACTGATTATATTCATATCCTCATAACAGTATTTTTTATTACTGCTTTTCATTGGATAATGCGTGTAGCTACTGTTCGATCGCATATATACTAGTAATATCGCATATCATTTGTTATTCTGGTAAAAGTATATGTTTTTTTTCTGTAGCATCATGTTGTCAAATAGGGTGTGATTTTTATGCATTCACGCGATGGTAAAATTTTTTTTATTTATCTTTGGTTTCAATTTGACAAGGTAATGACAAACAAATGGAGCAAACCAGAATTTCACTTTAAAATGTCTTTCCTGTAATAAAATTTGTATTTCAAAGTTTTTCCTTTCAAGTAACGCTATCAAAATGTGACTATAAAATATTGTGACAACTAAATCATTATTGATATAATCCTGTCTTTACATACTGGGATGCGTATTCTTTGAAAATGATATTGCCCGAAACAATTTCTTTGTTGATATGATACAGGGAAGATACTTAATGAAGTATGCCTCAATAGATCATCAGTCTGTTTATTAGACATAAAAGGTTTTCTCTTTTTATTGACATACATGTAAGTGTAAATAGGAATCAGAAAGGTTGAAGTAAAACTAGGTGCATATATTTTACAGATGTTCCGCTGCTATATTGATAAGTCATTTTAATTGATTGTGTTTGTAAATACATTTGTGTTTCGAAATTTTATAAATTGCATGCACAACAGACATCAATGTTTATGCATTTGCATACGTTTCCTCCGTATAATTACTAAGGATTACCATAGCACAAAGGGTTGCATCAAATTTGCATTTGGTTTTCTTTCTGGTCTATTGTTTACTGTGATAGAGGAATGGATATTAGATTTCACCTAGATGCTGAAATACTTCCATAACGTCTGGTTAGGTATGCATTAAATTTGAAATTGAATTGTCTTTAAAGCAATAGTATTCGAGCGTAAACATAATAGTTGTCATTTATTCGTTCTATTTAAATTGCAAAAATGCAAACGTCTGAATAAAAAAACACAATCAGCATTTTTTGACCTCAAATATTCATCGTTTCAAAAAACGACATTCCAACAATTTTCTTTGATTATAGAAATATGTTAGGGTCAATTTTCATTTCGTTTTGTTTTAGATAAATGTAATCCTGGTTATTTTTAATATTGTGTATAATCATTTTTAATGGATTCAAAATGCATTGCTTTATTTGTGTGATTGATAATTTCGTGGTAGTAATTTTATCAATAGTCATCTTATTCATTTGACTTGAAGTTAGATGAATCATAAAAGTGATATGGGATATGTCACTTAATAATGAGACTGTTCAATAACGGTATGTTTTGACGTACATGCACTTTACTGCAGACGCAATCACTGGAGCAATATTCGCAAAAAACATAAAGCTTTAGGGTATCCATACAGCCTTTCTAGACTCTTTATCATAGTGCATCATCATCCACTTAGACTTTGCATCATAATGTATCATCATTTATACAGATACTATTGGGACAAATAAACGTGTCTCTACGTTACGCAGACCATGCATTAGCACTAAAGCCTTCTCACAAATTGTGAAATTATTATAGATGGTTTATCGTTGTTTTATCGTCTAATGAATCATGGTTTTGAACTCTTATGCGTAATAATCAAAATACTAGAGATTTAGACGGAGTGTTAATATTGACAAAATATTAGTTTTAGTGCAATATATATCGCTTCGTTACTATCAGTAGACAACACGTGTAGGAATGTTTTAGGTAGAAATTGTTGGGTACTCTTACAAAAAATCAGACTCAGGGTACAAGTATTTTAACAACGAATATTCTCAACATACCTATTTAGAAGTTTTAAGCAATTCATTAATCTTGTAAATTAGAATAATGTCAATAGAATATCTGTACTTTTTATTCGCATACAAACAGGACAAAAAGCCAGAAACAATATTTAAAGAAATAAAAGATATATGTTTGCAGCGGTACAACGAAGTAAAAATGTATATCATTTTATAGTGATATGTACATGACAAGGCGATCCACGTAAACCCAGATACCTAATATATATGTATATGAGCCTCTTGTAAAACTTTCTGAAGAAGCTTGCCATAAATCTCCTTTAAAGTTTGTTACAATAGCCTTGTTGTATTCCTAGAGTATTCTTCATAGTAAAAAAGTGCAAACACGATAACTAATTATTGCTGTCAGATAAAACGAAATTGTCAACAAAGTTGTATGGCTTGAAAACTACGGTTTTCCAATATGCTTAGAGATCGGCCATAGATAATACTTGATCTGACTAAATGATGTACCATGTAGCTCTTTGAAATAAAATGCTACCTACATGTATCAATGCACGCATCATATATCAGCTTGTAAAGAAATTGTATGGACTTGTCGTATGAAATATCATAGGCGAGGAGAACTATAATAGAAAGCTTTCGAGTAACGATTGTTGTGACAATATATTCATTCCAGCGTTGTATGAACATCCATTTGCGTCTACCTGCAATGATAAAACAAATGTAAAATTTTTAGCGTAGAAATAGACAATTAAGAAAACCTTTACACCCGTCAAAGCAGAGGAAAATTAGTTACGACAAAACTTGTCGTACTAAATTTTATGAGACGGACCCCTGAAAACATAAGATCGAATGAATGAGCAGTATTGGTATTGCACCTGATTGACTATTTTGTAAAAATTCTTCACAAAGAAAAAACTTAAAAACCCTTTCCGACGAGTGAATGACAAAGTGGAAGTATAAGAAATTCTACATCTTGGAGATATGTAACGTTAGCAAGCAATTGTACTAACATGATAGACTTCAAACTCAATTTGGTTATTAGCTTAATTTCATGGCCATTATGGTACTAGTATTTAAGTGGCAGTAATAATATCAATCTTGACTGACTGACCGACCTTATCATCCCTTTAAATACTTTTTGTATGCATGATATTATCCCAGTCCAGTGTGTTATGCTGTATAGATGCTTTATATCCATTTTTCATTCATACTGTTATATTCGTTTTATTGGCAACTTGTGCGTTGTATTGTTGAAAAACGAAATTGAAAGCATAATTGTCTACAAAGCTGAAGAGATCCATTTAAAACTTCAAATTAACTTCAAATACTGATTTATATTTGTTTTAGTGATTTCCTTTGACGAAGTGCATCTTATAAATTGGCATCTGATATCTATTACCAGAAAATGGCTTCAGACATTAATTATTTAAAAGGCATCTGATATTTATTATTGAAAATGGCATCTAATATTATTATCAAAAATGACATCCGACATTTATTACATAAACAATTTACATTGTCCGATGCATTTTCATATTTTATCCCCGGGAAACTGAAACTTAGGATGCTATGAAAAGCAATAATCCTTTTGATTGCAGAACTGTATGTTTAATACAGAACATTTAAATGTTACTGCGCCTAGGGACTCATAAAAAGACGAAAGTCACAGAGTAAAGGACAGTGTTTTAGAGTTGTATCACTGTTATAAAAAATTTAAATCAACCATAAATACAAGTGTGCTTTTAAGACTAATCCTCATTGTTATTGACCAAAATACCGACCCTCTAATAATGGCAAATACCGGGTGGTAAAACTTCAATTACATTACACTATATCATGAAACTATGAGTGAAGGGACACTCTGAACAATTAACTTTCTGGCTGAAAAGGTTGTAGAGGAAATGCGCATGTAGGCAGACTGTGTGCAGTATATAGAAAGCTCACCCAAATGTAAGTATAATTTGTTTTTGCAAAGAGTCAGATTCTTATGTTTTTTTCCTTTCCTCATTTATGTGTGAGCTGATTTTATCTCAATGAATAGATTCACGCCCGCTTCCGGTGCGGCAGGCTGGGGGTTTGATCCCTGGCCGGGTCATACCAAAGACTTTATAACATGATAGTATGGCTTTCCTCCTTGACGCTTTTGATTTAGGGTAAGCATTGCGATTGGTTTGTCGGTGTCTAGATAAAGTGACCGGCCGGGGTTCAGCCCCAACGTGTACCAGTGCTATACACTGGACACGTTAAAGAACCGTAGTTCTCTACAGAAGAGTTCTGTGTATCCGCTTCTCTCTCTCTGGGACGTCCATTAAACCTAGCTAGCAGAAAGTGACGTTTACCAAACAAACATAACAAAAACAAATTGATAGATTCAGATAGATGCATATATTGGCTTTACAGTAATATTGTAATATGTATGTCACAGAAATTAAATACCAGACCAGTCTTCCATTCTCAGTCCCTAAATATCTCTCCTTGTTTGGTGGAGTGTAATTGGTTTGTTTTTAATTCATTTATTTGCTTTTAGTTTGTTAAATTTATACCTGAAGAAAAGAGTTTATCATAATTATATTTTTCATAACATGCCCTCTTAATTGCTTCGTGCAAAGTGGCATTTTTAGATATCTGATATAGACCTCAATGATTAATCGTATAGCAGAGCTCATTTATTCATCTTTAAACACTGCAAATTTATTTATAATACTACAAATCTAATTGGTTCGACTTAAAACACACCTCTTATAACAGAGCTTATTTAATTATCTTATAACAGAGAGCTAATTTATACATCTTATAACAGTGTGCGTTTATCTATCTAATAACTGAGCTCATTTATTCTTTTCAAAACAGAGCTACAAGATTGATCTCGTAACACAGCTTAATTATATAATTCTAAACCCATATCATTTTTCATCGTTTTCCATATTTTTTATCTTTTTACACAGCTCATTTATTCATCTTATTACAGAACTCATTTATTCATCTATAACACAGCTAATGTATTTGTCTTATTCCAGAGTTTATTTTTGCATCTTTTAAACGACCTCATTTAAACATTTTATAAAAGAGCTTATCCATTCAAGTTAGAAATATAATCAATCGTTTATATTCAAATAAAGCTTATTCCTTTATTTTATTGACAACATTCTTTTGTCTTTTAACACAGTTTACTCATTTATTTTATAACAAAACTCATGGATTTATTCGATATACATATTTTTTTATTCGTTTAATAACAATGCTCACTAATTTACATAATAAAAGACCTCACTATTTGATCTTATACATTCATATTATAATAGAGCTCACTGAATCATCTTATAACATAAGATAGATCTATCATTCATTTTATAACAAAATATAATGGTTAATCTTATAACAAATCTTATTCAGTCATTTACTAATAGAGCTTATTGATTCATCTTATAAAAGAGCTCACTGCTTACATAATAAAAGTACTAACATAATAATCGCATGGCCTTTTCTATGTAAGTATACATTGTAAGTATAACATAATCCAATCTAAACACATAATTATTTCATTTCGGATTTATAAGGGGAGAGGTTTTCTTCATCGCATTAAATATCCGTCATTATCTTAATTGCTTTAAATAAATATGAGATAAACAGTAACTTTTATGTTCCGGAATTGGTAATCGCGTCTCCGTGAAGTTTAATGTTTAAATCTTAACAGCTGTTATTTGCATGCAAAATGCTATTTTACTCCACAGAGCTGACATTATCATTACTAGCTCTGTTGAATTCAGCTTCGGTTAATGCTATCGGTAATATGTTATTACAGCTAAAATGGTTTCCACGTAATCGTTCGAAAATTTAAGTATTCATTACTTTCCTGAATTATATGTTACACTTAAATAGAAAGTTACCGTGTCATGGCGGTCGTAAAATATTGTTTAGATATTATATTAATATGTCAGTGCTGAAATGTTCAGAGTAACAGAATAAAACCAATTAAAATTCCTTTGGTATTATTGCGTGTATGTTATGTGATTGTAACTTCAAAAAGTTTTAAGACAACAAAAAAAGACTACCTTTAAATTAAAAAAAAAAACATTTAAAAAAATTGTTACTGTGAAGTTATTCGTATTTAAATGTAAACTTTATTTTAGTTCATTCGTACCGATTTGGTTTTCTTATGAGAACTTAACTCACAGTATTTCAGTTATATCACCAACCCCAGAGATTGCAAGTCAGAGGCCATAACCTCTTCTCAGGTAGGTTCCCATCTGTACGTACCAAATTGCTAACGTTCTGTTAAATTGAAGAAGACACATTGTTTAGGTTAATGTCTATCATATAATTAATTGGCAGACCAACTGTTTATTAAAACCATATTACCAAGTGTATGGTCCCTTCCAATAAAGTCAATATTGATATGAAGCTCAATTAAGGCAGATGATTTTTTTAAGTCAACGCTTAACATTTAATACCCCAAATGATACATTTGTCTATTTTTATGTTAATTTTAATTGCAATTATTATATTTCAGCCTTAAATATAAATAAATGAAATGCCTTGTTAGATAGATAATAAAAACTAAAAGAGTGTTTTAACATTATGAATAACACAGAGTGATTGGAAAAAGAACAGAAAACAGCTATTACACAGCGCACATGTCTGCTGATAAAGAGATATCTCCATGCCGTAAAGATTATAAAACGATGTTTGTCTTAGACGTATTAAGTTTGGTTCATAATACATAAATCACATACCACTAAAACAGATCATACAATATAGACATAAATCAAATACGATTAATATGGAAAATACAATATAGACAAAGATCACATATAGTTTACACAGATCACACACTATAGACATAAATCAAACACAATTAATATGGATCACAAAATAAAGAGATAAATGTCACACTATAAATATGAAAATATATATGGACATAGAGCACACAGCAAAATAACGATCACACCATATAAACATAGTTCAAACACTTTTAACATGAACCAAATGATAAAGACATATTTCACACACACAGATCATTACCATAAATAGGCCATTGCAGACAGATCACATGTCATAAATATAAATTGAACATTCCAGACACAGATCAGAAATGATAGACAACAATCGAATATTTCATACATAAATCATGCATCAGAGATATACTTAGATGGGATAATAAAAACATAGATAATTTCACAAACACACACACACACACACACACACACACACACATATATAA
>JAULCC010069197.1:0-14715 GCA_032358795.1 Nuttallia obscurata | reverse complement strand
TTCTTTTGGATAAATGTAATCATGAAATGTATTAAGAGAACATGGCTTCCACCATAATATGATATTAATATGATTTTATGTTAAGATTGATCCAACAAAGACGTCATGGCAAAATTCGCATTTTGAGAGCTGGGCACGCAAAATTCAGAATGAGGTTAAGCGAAATGTTACATACAGAGAAACCCAGGCTGCCAACATGGAACGATTTGAAGCTGCACATTGTGTCGATGGATGCAACGGCCATGGAACATGTGTTAAAGGTACTTAGCACACACAGTGAGGCAAATTGCTATCTTAATAAGAACATAGCTGTAGTGTTTGACTTATACTAGATTTCAAAACATTTTTACTTATATCAAGATTGCCATTTCTTATCGTAGTTTTGTAGCATCTTAAAGTAACTGACACCCTTTTTAATTAAAAACTGTCACTATTGAATTTATGTCACTGTACACAGACTGTTGTTTGATTGTCATTCTAAACTGCGATGTCTTATTTCATAGCTGATCGCTCGCTGTGCAATCACTACAACCGAATCCAACTAAAACGTTTTAATCAATGACATCTGACACTGGCTTTTATATAAAAATTATCATTGTAAAATAGGGTCGAGATAAAATTCTACAAACAAATTTTCAAAAATTGCAATAATGGAACCTTTCTTGTGTAGTTGTTATTATAAGAATACGTAGATTTTGCAAAAGGATTATGTTTTAACTTTTGCGGCCCTAGGAAATTGTGGATGCGATGGTGGCTATGCCGGGGACACTTGTTTCGTACAAACAACAGCGCTCCTGGAAATAAATGATATCGAAGGGGGCGGAGAATGTGACATTGTCGACGGAGATCACTGCCATGATTGCCTTCAAGTTAAGACTGAGTATCTGCTGCAACAGTTCAAATGCAAGATAACAATACTAGAAGTAAGTTAAAGTCTTATCAAAAGCAAATTATGTTTGATAACTGTGTCATGAAAAATAACAATGACAAGCAGATGTTAGATTTCTTTTGTTGAAGTGAGAGTACATTCAGTGAGTTATATAGTATTTTGTAACAGGGACGAACGAAAGTTTCTGTATTATACAGTATGTATATATACACTACTGGATTAGCTGCCCTTTAAATGCAAGACTGGATACACAAAAAAAGATGTACTAACTTAAACAATTGTGTCCAGTGGGTGCTAGAAACTAACTTGCATATCTAAATTATTATTTTTTCTCTTTGAAGCAACAAAATACATCTTCATGTGAACAATGCAATAACTATTTATCCTGATGACTTTGAATAAAACAACAGTATCGGATAAGCCGTACTTTATATACTTTATTAGAATTTGTGTTTTTTATGACCTCCTTATTTTTGCTGTTTATATTGTAATATAAGTTGAATTGCCAAATATGCAATCCTAATTCAGCTGGCCTGCGGTAGGTCGGTGGTTCTACCCGGGTGCACTCTGTGCCTGAAATAGTGTACAGAAGTCCCCCGGATTCTTCCTCCACCTGTAAAGAGCTGGACGTCGCGATATGACTGAAATACTGTTAAAGCGACGTTAAATTCTAAAACAAACAAAAAACAACAAAGCAATCCTAATCATATACTGGTAGTGCAATGGTCAAACACATGACAGGTTAACACACTAAAAACCTGTACAAGGAGTTAAGTAACTATAGACATATTAATTTGAAATTAGCATTTCGCAAGATGGAACTAAGCCGACCTTTGACTGAAAATGAAAGTTTTTAAATGATGTTCAATTTTTACGATATACAACTTCATTAGCGACCTTCATGAATTCCATAGAACGAAAATTCAGTCAATGTGTACAACGTAAAGTTTATTCTAATACACCAGTAAGGGCATAGTATAAAGCCATTTTGACAAGATAAAATTTTTCTATTTTTATATGATTTTGCATTGTACTATAACAATTAGATAGTAGCAGTAGAAGAGAGAAGGTCTTGTAAAACCTTATCAATGGTTTTAATAAAGAGATTGTAGACCGTAGTACGTCAAGTTATATGTTGTGACAATATAGAAAGTTGCACAAAGATGTTTAGGGGGCCTCGAACAAGGTACAGATAAGTATATGTACTATGTTATAGCCTCAATTTACATCGTAAGGTCAACTAGATTTCAATTTGTACGTGCACACATATCAGATAAACCTTTCAGATCGACAGGGACGGGTTGAGTGAACAAACAAACATGATTAATAAAACAGGCGAATACGAAAATATTTTCGAAGGCAGATGTTGTCCACATGACGAATCCAAGCGGCGTCGAAGGGCAGTGACAGTTCCGGGAAGTTTCGTTACGAAATATCTCATTTCTGTCAGTAACGATGGTGTACATTTTGGACCATCTCGTCATGTGTATGTGTATGATTCTTCCTGTCAAGAGTATGTGGTGATGCCAAATGGTGATTGGCTATTTAGCCTGAAGGTGAGTCAGCATCGCTTTAACAATGAAACTGTATCTAGTGACAAAGTTATAGTTAGCTAAAAGTAGTCAAATAGGAAGCTTTTGTTAATACTTAAGTTTAAATTAGGGTTGTTGTTAACCGATCAACCGATCTCAGGATCCAATTAACCGGTTACAATTTTCAAATAGATTAACCTGATGCCGACAAGAAGGTAAAGAGTCATAATTTTGTCTGGTACTAAAGGCTTTTAACATGTCACATCCCTTCGAATACACGATGTTATCATTCCCACGCTGCCAATGTCACGTTGCGTTCAAACAACACACTGTCCCCTTGACCGTCAATCAGCTTTATCTTATCCCCTCTTCGTCACGCGAATGAACGTTCTAGCACCCTATAAGAGCGACGGCTTTAAGGCGCCGACAGCATCACAGGCACACAGTATGGTAAGGGTATATCTTATTGTTTTTAAAGACATGATAATCGTGAAGACAAATAACTGTATAAAAAATTTCCATTTAGTGTCACCGTATTGGCCACTTGTCTGCCAAAGCTATTTTGTGAAAGGTAATTGGTCCGTTAATAAGTAAATGAAGATACACCGCTCGAGACACGTAAACATGATTACATATATTCCTTCATGCCATAGAGTTGACCTAAATCACATATCGCAACTTACCGAATCGTCGAAGTTACGGAACGGTAAGGGTAAGCCCAATCTGAAGCTTTGGCGTTTTACATCTATTTCACATTGGTTTATTGAAACTGGTGTATATTGTTTGTTTGCAGAAGGACAGTTGTTTCATTGACGGCAGATGTTACAGGAAGGGTCACAAGCGAACATCTTTATCTTGTGACGACGTATGCTGGCCCCATATTGACGAGTACAGTTGGACATCTGGTAATTTGAATGACATCTGCTGATCTCAGTCGTCTTTTTGAAAGATTGCACAAAATATGTTCATAGATATGCTTCATTTCATTAGTTTTACCGAAACTGAACAACATCCCACCTCATTACACTCGTGGCTGTTGTGCCGTTATTATTAAAAGTTTCCTTTTTCAAGACGAATGGATTAAACGGAATTTAAGTACTACTAGAAGCTCGTACAATGCACTGAGGTCAAATTAGGCCTCGCACTAGGGGGCGTTATTTTACATAGACCCTGAAATTATACAGACAGGAGCATATACATTTTGTGTGTTACATCATGAATATGTCATTAACTAAATTTGTTCAAATGGCGACCAGAGGATCAAATATGGCCCCACCTTAGGGATGTCTTAATTAATATAGACTTGAATAGGACAGACTTAAAACATCTTTATTACTACTACTATTCATGCTAGAGCGATCTGTGTCCTTTGTCCGTCGTTAATGTAGGTCATTAACCACGTTCGTTCAAATAATGGGGTCAAAGTTGGCCCCGCTCTAGGGGAGGGGACTTATTTTCCATAGATTTACAAGCTTAAACTTAAAAATCTTTACCTCTAAAAGCGTACAATATAGAGCTTAGATATTTCGTGTACAACATCATATGTAGATCCTTTACCAGGTGTGTTCAAATAGTGACCCTGGGGTCAAACTTGGCCTCAGCATGGGGGAGGGTTATACATAGGCATATAGTGAATACTTTTAAAGTCTTCTCCTCTAAAACCATATATGCTAGAACATAGATATGTGTTACATCATATACATCATATATAGGTTCTTTACCAAGCTTGTTGAAATGGTGTCTTGATTTACATAGACTTCTGATAGTACATACTTAAACAATCTTAATATCTGAAACCATAGATGCCAGAGCGATCTCTGTCTAACTTCACAGGAATGACCCTAAAATGGTACTCAATCCAATTGTTTAACAATTGCATGCCTTATAACAAATTACTCATATTGATAAGCTGTTTGTTGATTGTCCATTCCTTCTTGTTTCCATTCCCAGACTTCATCACATTATCCCTGATATTTGCAAATACACATTTGCTACTATATCGTCACTCAGGCAATCGAAATTGGGCCAATTTTTTTATCTTTAATAAACTGCATTTGATAGTTTTGAATAATGTCGTGTACACAATAGTGCTAATATCAATTATTTGCGTTATTTCTTACTCTATAGGATGTGAGGATTTGACCAACGACGGTGGTACTGCCTCTTCTGACAAGGGCAATAATCACACGGTTGCCATTGTAGCAGTTACAGTTACCGGACTTGTTGTGCTAGGACTTATAGCATTATTTGTGATTTGGAAGTGCAAAGGCAAAACTAGGTAAGACATACACTAAAGAAATACAGAATAAACTAATCAAATGAGTAAATTCCACAAAAAGAAAATGTATACTTAAGTGTAGCATACATGTAAGATACAGTTTTGTGATATACAGGGTTAATCCAGTCACGTTTCTAAATATACAGATTACAAAAAGTCATGACACGGGCATTTAGCCGTACTAGTATCGTCTCTTACGTTCAACAGTTAAAAGTTAACATTATCAATATTTGTACAAAATATACGAATTAACTTTGTGCCAGGGGAAATTCTTGCTTTCAAGACATAGTTATTTCTTAACTAATATCCGATGACATGTGACATTTGAATCGGACTTTTCTAATATAGTAATCTAGTATAGACAGTGTATTGTTATCTTTGTTTATAAGGGACTTTGACTTTTGTCCTAACATAGTTTTCCAGCTCTTAAACGGTTAAATCAGTACTTAATGTAAACTTTCTTCATATTAATTTCTCGTGACAAACGATTCTCTATTATTATGAACTTTCAATAGTTCGGCCTTCTGTGTTTCCCATTCAATCACCATGGCAAATTCTTGTATACAAGTTATCAGTTCACTCGGCGTCTTATCCGGGTTCAAGCTATTTGATACTCAGCCAATTATTTATCAAAATATTGGGCTAATCTGATGAGTTTTAAAATCCATGCAGACGACAGTTAAAGCAGACGACATTTTTTCAGCAGGCTAAGGGTTAAAGTATGGAAGCTATCAAGCTAGCTTGTGGAAGGTCGGTGATTCCACCCTGGATTTCCTGCAATTTTCATCCATCATAAAAAGCTGATTCGACTTTAATTGCGTCATTGTTACTAAATACTTTATAGATAAAAACAAACAAACAAAATACGTTAACCAACCACTAGGGCAAGAGTTTGCAACGCATTTCATTACAAAGGAGCATGTAATCATGCATATCAATATAAATAAATAACAAGTCAATATTTGTACAAGGCTAGAGTTGATTCGAAATTTGGGGGTTTAGTTTTCAAGTACAATAATCTAAATATACTGTGTTTTTTCGCTTACAAAAGTGACAGTCAATCTCTGTCAGTTACATGTTTTTACATGGGACAAAGAAATCTTTTTATGTAGCCTACCATATATCAAATTAAAATTGACACATACGTCTATTATGAAAGAGAGGGTCAATGCTCATAATAGAGGTATGTACACACACACACACACACACAATTATATATATAAAAACATACATTATTCAAAAAAGAGAGAGGGTCAATGCTCATAATACATGTACGTGTCAATTTTATTTGATTATTATATTATTAAATTTAGTATAGTTTACAAATTTCACCTGTGCACTACCGTATATACTTATTGTAAACTGAATCTAATTTGGGTTTTTTTTTCCAAAAAAAAGATCGATAGACGATTGCAAGCTTACGTCTTACAGAATGCAGGTATCCAACGGGGATTATTATTAACTCTTATATTTTATTTGTGTTGCAAACCCTATAATTACAACATTCTTTGTTTTATAATTTCTTGAGGCTAGGTGTTTTTCATAGACTCACACAATTGAAATATTTTCAATTAGCCTGAAGTTTATACATGTACACCCATCCCTTGCATCAAGTAGAGTATATAAGATTTAAATGCCTTATGAAAGGTAGTATAAGTTGTCCAATTTTTCGAAAAATAGTGCATTCGTTTATAAAATGTCTAGTTTGACGAATAGAGAACAATGTTTGAAACATCAACGCTAAACTTTGCTCTCCTTAATTATACATATACTTATACCAGCTTATAAGAATAATCTTTAATTGTTTAAACAATATAACATGGATTATGTGTTCTGTCTTTGAAATAATAATTTCTTTCTAGAACGGCGAGAGACTATCAGACCAATGGAAACATCATGTCAAATCCAGCGTACACCGACATGCCTGTCGACAAAATGTTTTAACATGAGACAATGCCGTTTGATATGCAAGGTCTAGATGCAAAGGTTGACAACCGGAAATTGAACATTCTTTCCAAGACATTTTAAACCTGTTCGATTCACTCATGTTTTTATTCTGCCTTTTTATGTGTGTATACAACTGATAGAGTACTGGACTTTATTTTAATTGTTGCTTGATTGATTAATTGACAACAAGCACAATACTTAAGCTCATATTAAAAAATGTTTGATTTTACTATTTCATGCATCGTGTTTATTTAGCATGTCAGTATGCAGACAGATAAACTAATTAACGCACATGCATTTGTTTAATTCAGCTAATATAATTCCTTCTAACGGTCTCTTCAAACTCAATATATTTTGGCAATCGCTTTTAAATAAGAATGACCGACACTAATATCAATTTTTAATCGCTTGTTGTAGCAGCAGATTCTACAGTTAAGATTCAACCGTTAGATCTAACTGTTCGTGATACTTTCGGTCACAATTCGCTAAAAGGAAAGATGAGTCCCTAGAGTACTGAAATATTCAAATATGATTGTTTATACTTGATTAGACATATAACCCCTTTCTTAGTTCATATCAATGATATCTGAATTATGTAGATGAATTGTTGAATAATTAACCTCATTAAATGTTTCATATGAGGATGCCTTCCAGCTTGCTTGCGATAAATCGGTGGTTCTAACCGGGGGCTATATGTGCTTGAAATGACGTGCAAATGTCCACCAGTAGTTTTTTCCCCCGTCATGAACTGGATGTCGCATTGATTAGTTAAATTCATAAAAACATTACAATTAATTCAAAATATATCATTTTTACATACGTATTATGTACATAACGAGATAAAGTATCTTTTTCAGAATATTTTATATGTTCACATAAATGTTTATCATATTCCTGATACATATATAAAAGAGCTTGTATTAACACTTTTCATGATTGTTCTTGTTTTGGCCTCAAAAATCTTATATAACAGCTTTTGTTAAACTCTGGAATAATTCAAATCAAAACATCTACAACATCTTTTCTTCCTTATAACAAAATTTAAAAAAACAATTTTTACACATTGCAAACTCCAGTCTGCTATCTACCATGGTAAATTTGCTTTGATTGCAGTAATTTAAATAATGACCTTAGTGGTCAGTAATGTAATCGATCACTTTCGATCAAAAACAGTTTGATCGTTGGTCGAAATGATCACTTTGTATGAATATGATCACTCTCAAGCAAAACGATATGTCTACATGTGTTTTCATGATTGATAATCAATACTTACGGTGTATACTGTTTCAGGCTTACTTTTTCTAAAACCACTGAGCATTGTGAGTTACGTTCACCGAAACGGTATCAAAGTTTGCTTATAAATACAACAACACATGTCGCTTCTGACATTCGAAATTTGAATTTTCCCATATTAGTGACTTAAAACCCGAAACCTTTTCTAGATTCAAAAAACATTTATAAATATGTCAAATTAATATTAGATCTTACTAATAACAAAGTGTTGATTGTTTTAGTTTGAGGAAATGTTTTCGTTTTAAGTATATTTCGTGTTTTTGTCAGTTGGCTTATCTGTAAACGTGCTGCTTTTACACTAATACACTTTATCCAAACCGATAAATAAATGCCTTCGACCTATTCATATGCACATAAGTTATGATTAGTTTGAACTTATGTATTTTAGCTCGATTGTGTTGATGGCCAATGGCTTCTAGAAACACTATCGAGTCCGTTTCCTGGTTAGATCCAGTACTTGATGTCAACAAATGAAGTTCAGGAGAAAGAACTCCTTCGGGGCTCAATCCCGAAACCTCCTGGTCGCAAGGCGGACACGATATCCACTACGCCATTGTGCTCTTTTGTTTAAATGTTTTCTAGAAAACTCTAATGTGCATGTTATACAGCTTATCACCCTTTTAAAGGTTTTATGTGTTTGCTATAGCAATGAGAAATGTCAGGTTTTGAAAGATTTTCTTTATAAATTCCGTCTGCTTTATCTTATAAAATAATGTCCGATTCGGAAAGGTTTTCTCAGATTCTGTATACATAATCTAATAAATAGATCAGATTTGCAAAGTGTTGTTTTATATGCAGTCCTACGCACACAGTTCCCAAGTGATTTTACACCTAGTGTGGAGTCATACTGTTTACTGTGTTCCTTGATAATTTAATTCTCATTCTAATTAAGTCCAGCGTGTATAATTGATCTAGTGCTCGGTGCCAACTGTCATGTAACAGTCACTCAAGCATCAGCTATTTCAGAGACACAAATCAAGGATAAACATAAGGTCATCTGCTGGGCTAGTCAGTGTTTGGAACCATAATGCTGTTTCATTAAAGGGTATTATATAAAATTATTATCTCCATTAACACGTCACTCCACGGAAATTCCCTTATCATGTGTTTGACAAGTTTAGACCCAGGTACGCTTGCAGAATGATGAACGTTTTAGGTGTGGGATGAAATGTTAAATTCCTAAAACCCTAAATATCGTAAAACGTTTTATGCTGTTAACGATTTAACTTAAACTTTAAAAGTTTGTAGACACAAATCAAATGCATGTCTGGTCAGGGTTTAACTTGTTGATAGAAGAAGATGCATCATCTGCAAAACACAGGTTTTCAACATTGTCTATGCTCATGCATTTTCAAATATTAAATTTTCAGTTATAAATATTTAGAAGGCTATTGGGTAAAGTTGTTTTCTTAAACTCGTATTAATTACTTAAACTTATATAATGAAATTGTTGCTCATAATCTACTTACTCTAAATGTCCTGTAGAATAACAATGACGTGTAAGCATTGATACATACGCTTGGGTTCTGAATGCCATTTTTATCGGATTTATGCTTTTCCTTCGTGAGATCGGTTAAATGCAACACAATACATGTTTAAGTGTATCAACTTTCTGCACGAAATTGACCATGGTTGTTCTAAACAGGCCCAACTGTAGTATATAGAAAGTTTTATTCGTCAGTCTATGATCGGCGATCGGCTAACGCCTCCCCCTTTTATTTCAAAGGAGTCATTACCATAACCGCATAAGCATAACGCAAGTCATCCATAGAATTATCTTGTGTTTAAAAAAATGGGTTACGTTTATTCATTAGCATTTTAATGACATTCTGTTCATATATCTATACGAAATTATGCGGGTACATCTGATGTCGTCACGCTTTGAAGCAAATACAATGGATGTTAACGAAAGATTGGAACGTCAGTAACAGTTGGTACATCGACCTAGACAAAACCACGCGAAGCTTTAAAAAAGCGTTTGTTATCCTATAATCTTGGGTAATATATGATTATAAGAACATAGTTCTGGAGTGTTACGTATCGAAAATAAGTTTTCCAGTCTACAATTTATATATAAAACGCAAAAATGAATGGTTAACGTTTAATCTGTTTATAAATATATGAAATGATTGTCTCAGTATCGCCTATTTCACGATTGACGAAAAGTAAGAAAACAGGAGAAACCTGGTTTTCAACCGTCTGACAGATAGACGGTCTGGTAGAATCATCGACCGCATATAAAACGAAGAAGATTACGGTATAAAAAAGCTCCATAATATCATACAGAGGTCTATTCACACGTTAAAAAAATGGGTTACGTTTGCTCGTTTGAAATTAAATTCTCAGTGAGAGCGAGAGATATATGTTAAGCCTTACTGTAACGTGTCGATGTAACGTTTCAGGAAGAAAGCAGCTCATCCAGCAACGCACTTTTTCCGCGACATTCTGATTCGATTGAAATCATGCATAATTGTGGAACGAAAACACAAGCTTGTTTTCGAATACGCATGCGTTACGGGTGATTGATACGGCTGGGTTTGGTTAAAATCAAATTTCCGAAAGTATTGTGAATGGTTGCACATACGGCGAAGGTCTAACGAAGAATTCTCGTAACGTAAATGCACTTTTATTTATTATGTTACACCATAGTAGCACAGTATCACAGAGCCGATAAAAAAAACTAGCCATAAAAAACAGGATTTTCCCTTTTTTGACGAGATAAATAAACCCATTTCGAAATATCCAGTACTTTGAGTTTATTTACAGCAAAAGACAGAAGGCATGTTATAGGAGACATGAAAGGCGACGAATAAGGCAAGAGGAGAGTGTGAGGAGGCTAGAAGAGGGTCGGAGAAGGCAAGACGAATGAACAATATACAACGACTTAGATTGCGTAAAAGAAAACACATTGTTTGGACAGTGCAGATAATTTATTTTCCACGTAACATCCAAATAGGAGCATGAAAACAATGCTTGGGATATATAACTAGTGTACAAATGATGACTATTTTCTATCATACATCATCGTAGTAGCACGATATCATACTGTATTGTTAAGTTAATGTCTGTAAGATTTTACATTCAAATAGCAGTATGTCAGTTTGGCTCTTTTGGCCGTCGGTTCCTCGGCGACACGTAGTTCCTCATCATATTGATCTCCCTGTAGTTCTGGCGGGTACAACTTGGCTAAGATAGTGTCAAAATATATTTTCTTTGTCCAATGGCACGTTTCCAGGCTTCTTTCAGACTGTAGTCATCTAAGTCCATTAAATAAATGGTCATCCTCTTGATGGCTTTGTACATTGGATAATTACAAATAGCATCGAACCACATCATTTTGTTCGTAAAAATGGCACTGATTGCTCTTCTGTAGGTGTTTCTCATGTCCTGGTACACCTGCTTCCTGGCTTCAAGTTCACACTGATGTTCCAGTTTGGTCATCTTCTCTTCAAACTGATCTTGACACTTGTCGAACGTATTTTGAATTACGCTTTCCCATGGATCGAACTGGTTTCCCACAGCCTGCCTCTCAGTGCCACCGCATCAAAGAGCTCTGATTCCGGCGCTGGCGTATCTCCATGCTTGTTTTTTTTATGACGCAGTATGTTATCGCGTCAATTAAAGTATTTCATACAGATGTCGCATGTGACCCTGTTGACTTCCACCGCAAGAAGGAGGAGGAGGAGGCCTCCTGTTTTAAAATCCGCAAGTAACCAAGTCGGAGACTCGTTTCAACCGTGTACCACCATCTCAGAATTGGATGTCCTCGCTCTTTCTTTTTCTCTTCTATGAAGATGTCGTCGAAGCGCCGAGTAAAAAGAAAAAGGGGAAGGGGTAGTCTATCGCCGATTATAAATGGGCGAATAAAACTTACTATATACTACTCTCATCTGTTTTCAGAACATACATGCAAATTCACTTCTATATTCATATAACTGATTTCTAGGGGACCTCAGTGACCGAGTGGTTATGGTCATCAAGTTATCAAGTTACTTTTGTAAATAATGATAAAGGGTTACATATAACGTAAAATATTATAAATGTTACATTAAAATCATAGATTAAAGATTTCTCAAATTGTATGCAAAGCTTTACTGTAGAAGTAACATTTCCCAAATACTCTTGCTGGTTTATTTTAACAATTCTGTTCAACAATTTTACAAATAAGAAACATTCATTAATCAATAATCAGTATTCTTTTTTCTTGCATACTAAGGCCTCGTTTGTACATTTATCACATGACTTTGCTTATTTCCGGTGTAATATAATCATCACGTATTTTCTTATACAAACAACACGTTACATATAAGAACCGATGACGTCACAAAATCAATAAGAAAAATCTTATTAACCTCTTGTTGTATTGTCATGAGATAAAAAAATATCAGATTCGTTTTCACTTTATATAAAAATTTATTAGACTCGTCCTGGAACCTATACTAAGCTCGCCAGAGGCTCGCTTATAAAGATTCCTGGACTCGTCTAATAAAATTTTACATGAAGTTAAAACTCATCAGATATCCTCTATATATCTGAAAAGCCAAAGTTCGACTATTTTTCGCTGCAATGATAATGATCAACCAGATAAAACAAAACAGAACGGTATAAGTTACCAGGCATTTATTTCTTTTCCAATGTTTGTTGGCAACAGACTAAGTGAAATACATTATGCAACATCACCGGAACAATGGAGATACGTTGATACAAACTCGAACCCAGCAGACATTGCATCGACAGGCATCGAAGTCTGTGACGCACAGTCATGACTTGTGCTTACACGGACCAGCATTTCTATGGCAAATTTCAGACCATTGGCCTCAGCAGCTCTCAAAGATAGTTGTTTCAAAAGATGACATCGAGGTGAAAAAAGAAGCTGCAGTTTATACTACGACAAGCGATGTGGTTGAAAGTTTCGTTTGCTACTTTTCTGACTAGTCAAAACTTGTACAAGCAGCTGCCTGGCTCTTAAGATTTAAAGACTATTGTAAACAGTTTCTTAGCTCGACATGAAAGGCATGTAAAGGGTGCTCTAATTTTGTCTGAGTTACGGAAGGCAGATGAAGCTTTATTATCTCATGTGCAGGAAATATGCTTTCAGGACGAATTAGCCAAGTTACAGAAAGGAAGACCCGTACATAGAAATAGCCGGCTTTTAGCATTAAATCCAGAAATTCGTGAAGGGTTTATCAGACTTATGAGACCCGTGAACTAAACAGATGACAAGAACTGCCCTCTTATATTACCTTGCAACCATCATGTGACCAAGCTCATTATTCGCCATAGTCGTGGCACTAGGACATGTTTTTACACATCAAGTTTTAGCGATGACAAGGCAGAAGTATAGGATTGTTAAATGACCCAGCACTGTCAAGAAAGTAGTAAAAGAGTGTTTCCTTTGTAGAAGGCAACGTGGACCATTATATATACAACAGATGGCACCTCTACTTGAAAAACAGGTACCAGTATCACCTGACAAGCCGCCATTCAATTTCGTTGCTGTGGATTTCTTCGGCCTCGGTCGCAGAGGCCATCCTGAAAAGATTTCCAGTGATAATGGACTCAATCTAGTCGCAGGCGACCGTGAACTTTGTACACCAATACAGAAGTGGAATCAGTCAAACATAAGTCAAAACATGAAACGACATGAAATCGAATGTCATTTTAATCCACCTTACTCTAGCCACAAGGGCGGAGCATGGGACCGCATGATTCGATCATTCCGTACACTTTTGAAAGCACTTGTGAAAGAACAACTTCTTACTAAGGAGCAGCTTTTAACTTTTATTGCTGAGGCAGAGAAGATAATGTACGATAGGCCGATTACTCAACTTAGCAACGATCCCAGGGATCCTCCGGCGTTAGCTCCAAATATGTTGTTGCTGATGCGGCCAAGTGAGAGTATTCCATTCGGTGTTCTTAATCAAGAAGATGTGTACGCTAGAAGATGGCGGAGACAAATTCAATATCTAGCGGATATTTTCTGGCGCAGACGGAAAAAAGAGTACCTGATTGAACTGCAGCCATGACAAAAGTGGCAAAGACAAAATATATGCATAAGAGTTGGCGATGTAGTTTAGTAGCTGAGGAGAATACTCCAAGAGGTCAGTGGTCATTAGCTCGAGTAGTTGAAGTTAGTGTAAGTCGTGATGGTTTCGTGCGTAGCTGTGTAGTAAAACACTGTTCATCGCAATTGAAAAAACCCTGTCACAAACATAAGCCTATAAGAGAGCTTAAATTACATTAAATTCTCTAAAATCTTTATGAAATATTAACAATTTCATTGTGGGGAGTGTAAGTGTTATCGTAGCAACAATATATGTAATAATTAAATACACAAAGGTCTTGAGCTGGAGACCTTTATGTACAAAATAACATAACGATGCGTCACCCGACGTTAATATTTTAATGACGTCACGTCGTTTTCCGTTAAATCAGTTTTTTTTGTATATGCTAAAGCGGTGCAGCCAGCCAGAAGTATATCACACTCGGTAAGAATTCAATTACTCTTATTAGGAAGTTAAATTAGAAACATCAAAATAACTGTAGGTTTATTTTAAAAAACCTGTTTATTCAATACAATTAGTTAATTAGAAAGTTTACTTGATGCCGAGTGAGGACTTCTAGTTCTTTCTGATTTACTTGATTGTGTTTCATGTAAATCGATAAAATATTTTAGCTTACACTAAAGTTTATATTGTAATTTGTAATGTGCAAAGTATTTATATCTGTTTTTTGTTATTATTCATTTAGGGAATCTTAGGGAAACTAGATATTTT